>JAKUCM010007205.1:0-48591 GCA_023374145.1 Lepidium sativum | reverse complement strand
GATATACCATTAATATTAGTTCTTTTGCATAGTTATAATTGAATTTATATTATTATTATTTGTTATATGACATTAATTTTAGCTTTTATTTAAAAATTTAAACTAAATCGTATTGACAACTAACACACAATTTGTATTTATTATTTGATTTTTTATTCTTATTTTTTCATACAACTAATATAGAATTATTAAATTTTACAGATTAATTAAACATCTTTATCCTTGTGCTGTTTCGACTAATTATATGAGAAGTAGACCAAATTCTTTTATATATAAGATTATATTGATGAGAGACATCAATACAAGATCTGTTCATTTATATAGAACAAGGCTTCAAGAATAATTACTGAAGCTAGAATTTTTATTGGTCGGATTTGTTCAATTACAAATGTAATGATATATATATAGTATATATAAACATAATTTATAATTCATATTCCATTGATAAATCAATCGAATATTTAATATCAAAATTCAAAATACATAAATTTGTAATCCATTTATAAACATATATTAATATATGTGGAAAATGGAATATACATATAAAAAATAATTGAAATTTAGCTATAATATTTTATTACAATTTTGATTATAATAGATTCAAAAATTATAGCAAGAGTATAATGATGATAGATTTTGATAATATTTTATTAATGATGATAGATTTGTTTACTTTTTTTTTATTATATCTCATAAACTTGACTAGATACATACGAAACCCATTAATTTTTTTAATATTTATTATTATTATAATTATTATTAATATTATTATAAAAATATGAAATATTACTTTTGAGGTGATATACATATAATTTATTTGAATTTATTACTAAAGATTTCTCTACACAATCAAAAATTTTAATCAGTTGTGAGTTGCTATTATTTAGCTGTTGCTACAATTTAGCTATAATATTGATAATAATAGACACACAAATTATAGCAACAGTATTAATGATGATATATTTGATTACATTTTTATTTTATCTCATAAACTTGACAAGATACATACAAAATCCATTCGCCTTTTTTATAATTTTCTATATGACAAAAGTGTAATAATTATTTGAGGGTCAAACGTGTATTAATTAATGTGTTAGGGTCATTATCTAAGAAGTTAAAACTTATGTGGTCACTTTGTTATAAAGTAATTGACTGAGGCGTAAGTGTTATGAAAAATTAAATGTGGATACATTATGTTATTTCTAATTTGATGAAGGGCCGAATTAGAAATTATTTATATATATAAATAGAAAGGTTATGGTCCCATGACAACCCTAATCAGAAATTCAGAAACTCTCTGCATCCCATCAACAGAGACCTCAGGCTATTCAGGGTTCGTTGTGGAAGAGTCATATTCCCTAAACTTCAGATCATAAGCTATGGATCCAAAAGGTACGCTTCCGCTTACGTTTATATTAATCAGGAACTGGCATGTTTAGGTTTATGGAATAAAATAATTCCAACAATTGGTATCAGAGCACCATGTTCAGTTTCTGTTTGATAATCAAGTTTATTATCATGAAATTCGGATTTATTTATTTACTGAAAATTTAGATTGTTGAATCTGAATTTTTTTTTTCAAAAGGTTTATGATAATAAGGCTATTTTAATTAATAAATTCGGATTTATTATTGGGTAAAAACTCAGATTGTTGAATCTGATTTTTCGTTCATATTTAAATATAAATCTGAATTCTGGGATCTGTGGTTGAAATTATTTTTTCGAAATTCTGGAAATTTTTGTTCAAAAATTTTCGATATGTTCATTAGCCTCAGGGGCTGTGTTTCTTTTGATCGAAATAAACCTAGGTTTCATAAGAGGTTGAAGAAGATTCTTCAAACTCGTTTAGGCCTATTTTTTTTTTTGGGGGCTTAGGCCCAACTAATTAAAAAAAAGGGATTGGATCGCGGGCCCGTGCAGACTGATCTGCGATTTAAAGTTGTTTTCGCTGGGGCTCGAACCCGAGTTATGTGGTTCGGTCTGCAATATTCTTTCCATTCTTCAACCATTAGGCTACAGATAAATTCATGCACAATATTTCCAGAAATTTTTTAATATATGACTGTGCAAGAATAAAAATATAGTTTATAAATCAATAGATAAAATTGATTATGCAAGTTTATTATGTGAAGTGGATTAATTGATGCAAGATGTTTCCAAAGTAACCTCTCTTGTGGATATTTTTCATGAATAATATTAAATGTTATATGTATATATATTCATGCGAATATTGAATCGACCCAAAGGTAGGTTTATATTTGGCCGAATTATATACATACATGTGATGATAAATATGTGACAATTATTAGTAATAAACATGTGAATGATAAATCGATCCAAAGAAAGGTTTATCATTTACCATGCATTATTGTCAATGTTTGATTATTCCAACAAGAGTATCGCTAGCAGTTAATATTACTGTCCAAAGACTAGAAATTAATGTAGCACTTGGTATCTTGTGATGGATTGTATAATCGTTTATTATTTATTATTGATTTATTTTGGTTTAATTGTGAGTAACTAATAAAAGATTGTTCTCTTTCAGTATCTACAAACTTAGGTTTGATTCCAACACTTACTGGTTACAACTACAAGGAATGGAAAAGTAAAGTTAAGATTGTGCTTGGGTGTATGGATCTTGACCATGCGCTAAGGCGCTAAGGATGGAACAACCTACTTCTCCCACAGATACCAGCACTGCTGAGTATAAGGCGATTTATGAGAAGTGGGAACGTTCTATTCGCATTAGTTTAATGATCATTTTGGACACCATTCCAGAAACCTTTAGAGGTGATGAGGAGATAAATGATCCCAAACAGTTCCTTGCTGAATGGACTTGCGATTTGCAAGTAGCAATAAAGCAGAAATAAGCACGCTTCTGTAGCGCTTTAGTACCATGAGGTATCACGGCAAAGGAAACATAAGAGAGTACATTTTGGAAATGTCCAACATTGTTTCAAAACTCAAGACTCTTAAGACTGAGCTTCCGGAAGAAGTGCTCATATTTTTTGTCTTGAACTCCCTTCCTCCTCAATTCAATCAATTGAAATCGAGTTACAACACACTGAAGGAGAAATAGTCTCTTCATGAGCTCATTTCATATTGTGTGCAAGAGGAGGATAAGATGAAACAAGAAAGGTCTGAAAATGCTCATATGGTTAACACCTCTAAGGGTCAGGGAAAAAGAAGGAAAATTGAGGTTGTTAAGAATGAGGCTGCTAAAGGTCCAACTCAAAGGAAGCAGACTGTGGATGAAGATACTTGCTTCTTTTGTAGGAAAGTTGGACATATGAAGAAGGACTGCCAAAAGTACCACGCATGGCATGTAAAGAAAGGTAGTTTCCTTGCTATGGTCTGTTCTGAAGTGAACTTAGTTGAAGTACCCATAAACACTTGGTGGTTAGATTCAACGGCAACTACTAACATCAGTGTTTCATTGCAGGGTTGCCTGAGCTACCAAAAACCAACTGATGCTGAAAGATGCATTCATGTGGCTAATGGATTTCCGGTGGATATGGAGGCAATAACGCATTTTAGATTGTTTTTTAATACTGGTTGTTTTTTGGATTTGAAAGACACTTTTGTTGCACCGTCATTTAGACGAATTTGGTTTATGTTCCTTATTTAGACAAATATGGTTATTCTTGTCCAACTGAGCATGGAAAAGCTACTTTGTCTTTAAATTCAGTTTTAATTAGAACCGGTACAATTATGGATAATCACAATCTTTATATGCTTGGAACCGTAGCTTCTCATGATGAAAGCTTAAGTGTTGAATCAAGGGGTACTAAACGAAAATTCAAAAATGCAAGTTCAGGAAATTTGTGGCACAAACGTTTAGGGCATATTTCTAGAAATAGAATTGAGCGACTTGTGTCAGATGGTATATTGAGTTCTGTTGACTTCACAAACTGTGATGTATGTGTTGACTGCATTAAAGGAAAACAGTCTAAACATAAGAGATTGGGTGCATATAGAGCTCAAGAAGTCCTTGAGTTGATACATACAGATATTTGTGGACCTTTCCCTACGGCATCTTGGAACGGTCAACAATACTTTATATCTTTCATAGACGATTACTCTCGATATGCATACTTATTTCTTATTCATGAGAAATCAGAGTCTTTGGACGTGTTCAAGAAGTTTAAGGCTGAAGTTGAGAACCAACTTGAGTGAAGGATAAAGTCTGTCAGATCTGATCGTGGAGGTGAATACTACGGTCGGTATGACGGTTCAGGTGAACAACGCCTGGGTCTCCAGATACTTAGAGGAGTTCGTTGTGGAAGAGCCATATTCCATAAAGTTCAGATCATAAGCTATAGATCCAAAAGGTACACTTCCCCTTACGTTTATATTAATTAGGAACTGACATATTTAGGTTTATGCAATAAAATAATTCCAACAAAAAAAAGGATAGCAATATTCAAATTTTCCTTACTACGAGGTAGCATATTACAAAAAATGCCATTAGAAATTAGAATGTTAATAAGAGTATCTTGGTGATTCTTTTTGTTTTTCAATCATTTATTGAAAAATGACGTTTGATTACGTATTTAGTATACAAATTTATTTGAAAATATATTTATGGTATTTTGTTAATATAGTTTTGAAATAATTTATATTTAAGATCACCAATAATTATAAATTTAATATATGAATTTAATCAAGAATTAAAAAAGAAAAATATAGTTACCTTTACTAACAGTAGATATTGAAAACATATGCGACTTTCAGTAATTAACATAATGATATTTTAATTCAGAACATTAGAGATTTTTATTAAGTTATTGATATGTTCTGAACAAGGAAAATAGAAAATAGAAACCTTAAATTGATTCAAAGATTTTGGTTGATTTTCTTTATAGTAAACATTTAATTGAAAAATGTATTTTAGTAAGATATTTTAATATATTTTGAATTTTTGTTTTAACTATTCAACAATTATTGTTTGCGATTTCTAATTCATATTTCCATAATCATAGAAATTTTTATTAATTATCATTAAATATATATTGGTAAGATTTACAATATATATTTCGTTTTTATTCAATTTATTTAGCTATATTTTTACCTAAACTATTTGAAATTTAATGTTTTAAGCGTTTCTCTCTTGGATCTTATACTTGATAGAAAGATCAATTTCTTAAGAACAAAAATCGGGTGCTTTGGCTCCGTTTTTTTTTTTTTGAGTTATGTTTCTTCACGATTAATCTTGAATCTTTAATTTTGTATTGAAGGATCCAACACCATTCAAAGTGATTGGCCCACGTTCATTACCTACCAGAAATTTTATAATTTTACAAGGTTAAAAAATCTTTTTGAATCATAAAAGAGATGTTTTCGCTCGTAATATTAGAGATAGCTAATGATTCAAGTGTTTTAAACCTTCTCTTACTCTTAAGAATTTTATTATGAGTATTTGAGTTTACAAGAAAAATTATAATAAACTTTTTTTGTTAAAAATTAAATCCATAAAATTTGAATCATGATTTAAATACATATTTAAAATTTTATTAATTAAATATCACATGTAGAAAAGTAGAATAGAATGGAGTTAAACTCCAGATTCAAGATACTTTACCGACTCGGCAAATAATAATGTCTTCTTGAAAACACTTTATGGGCTGTTGGAAAAGATTAAACGATTGATTTGGTGTGAACTAATGTTAATCATAATATCTGATTGGGTTAATTGTCTGAGAGGAATATGTATATATACATAAATAGATGTTATCTTTTAACTATTATAGAAGCAAAATTATTGACAATTATCGATTGGACCGGACCCTCTTGCATATCTTTTTTTCTATATCTTTAAATTGAAACCATAGGTTAAAGTTAAGCATCACAACAACAACCTATATTATAAAATATCTTGGGCCTCTCTTTCCTACTTTTCACTTATTCATATGTGATCTATAGCTGGATTTATATCCCAATCTTTTGATTAGTACTTTTGATGTAGAGATTGAAGTGATTTAATTAGTCTTCAGCTCAATTAACATATATTTTGGAAAATGTAAAAGAGCTTTATAATATTGTCTGTCAAAATTGATTTTATATGTCGAAAGCCATTTATATTCTTGTACTTGAATAATTTTATTGTCCAAAGAATAAGTGATTAAAAAGTGCAATATCGGTTCATTAATAAGAGCGACTTTGTATAGATAATAAAAACCATAATCATACACACGCATGCAATGGGTTTATGAGGCTTAATAGTTCTCTCTCTCTCTCTCTCAACAACAACAACGAATAACTCGTACTTTATAATTAAAGATATTTCAATTAATTACTTTTATTAACTAAATATTTCCTAAATGGTTTTAACTTACTTTTCCAATTTCAAAATCGTATGTTTATCAAATCAGAGATGACCTTAATTAATTAAAGATGTTATCATTTGACCATGTGACGCTCCTCACTTTATAAGCCAACTGCCAAGAGATTTTAATGCGTGTGCCGACAGAAAGTGAATAGTTCATAGTTTAAGTTAACACATAACATCCTATTAACAAGTTTTAAAATGAAAATTAGTGATTAATTAAACACATAGTAGTATTTATCCAAAAGAAAACATCATCATTGATTAATATAATACTATATATTTATTTAGAATCAATCTAATTATGGCTGGAAACCTAGACTGATTTTTTATTCGGACTAAGACATCATAACCCAAAATTGTAAATGTATTTTGTAGGTTTCTATTATATCCATAACATAAAATTCACAATCTATTAGTATAACGAAAAAAAAAGAAGCAAAACCAAAATATTTTAGTTATTAGGTGAGTCACCATAAGCATCAAACTGAATTTCTCACTATTTAGTCAATTTTACAGTTAAATGCTTCTTTTCTTACTAGAAATACTTAGTAAATGGTTACTATGCAATGGATTTGTTGAATTTAGTTACCCACAGAGACAGTATATCGATAAACAATAATGCTAATAGTCGTGAATTCTGTACTTCTGTTTAGATTACTTTATAAATTTAACGCAGTTGGTAAAACAATAATAAGCGTACAGTGAAAACCAAAAAAATAATGATATGCATACAGTTAATATAACTATATAAGTTTGTTTGGTTGTTTACAAAAACGGAGAAACGGGTTTAAATCCTAACTCTTAAGTTTCTCCACCCAAAATTCAGTTTTTTTAGAAGTTACGTAACTTTATGTGATAGAGTTTGACGGTTTGATTTATGTATTACGTTTTGTTGAGAGATTGTTCATTTGATAAATTCTTATTTCTTAGTTCGCGGTATTAGTTAATCTAATGAAACTGTTACCAAACTATAAATATCAAAGTAGTCTTTAAAATAAGATAATGTGATCAGCCCATGTACGTAATTAAACCAGTAGTACTCAACAATTCATTATGATGTTTTTCTTTTTCTTTTTGATTTTCAATACATTTCGAAATTTGTCATAAAATAAAATAGTGTTGTCCTATATATTTACATGGAACACTAAATCATTCATTAGCTACTTCATATATTCACAAGAGTGCGAAATTACGCATGCACATTTTTATGTCTTCCTACGATCGTTCGTTAATCAAGTGTCTCTTTTATCAAATAATCTTTGTCGTCTATTAACTCACCTCCGGGTACTAGACTTTTAAGCAACTTCGTACGTTTTCTCATTCCAATCTTCGCCGTGAAATTGGCATTTCGTTTAATAATGTTACAACGATTCTTCATTAGATTTCGAGCTTTTTTAAGTATTCGACGAGCCACTGGTTTGTTAGTTGTTGTCTTATTTCTGGCTCTAAAGATGAGAGCGCGACTCCAAATGGTTGAGCCGCTTCTAGTGGCTGCGATGGCTAAGTCCGATGATAATCTTATCGCATTCTTCCTCTCGTTTAAGTTCGAGAAACGTTGAACAGAAGAATCAAACATTTGAAGAGTAGTTATCCATTTCTTCATAAATTCCTGCTTTACCATGTTATATTTGAAATTCATCCTAATAAAAAATATACAAAAATATATTATACATATTTGAAAATGAAAAATTTCTCTATATTTATTATAATTGTACCTCGCTTCATCGTAATATAAATACATATAATTGAATTAATGATAGCAGAAGAGAAGAGACGTTTACTTACCGTACACTTGTAATGTCTTAAAGATATGGAAGAAGCTTAGATTGTGTCTGAAACTTAAACCCTAGGAAGGAATGAGAGATAGAGATTAGATGGAAATGAGAGAGTGTGGAGGGCATTAAAGAAAACAAAGGAAAAAGAAGAGAAATTAAGGAAGTGGGGACTAAGAGAGAAAGACAGAACACATGGACGCACATGCCTTAATTTACCCCACTCTCCCTCCAACCCTAAATACCATCTCTACTCATTCCTATTTACCTTCAATTATTTGTTACTCTCAACCATTTTCATAAACCCCTAAAACCCTTTTTTTGTTCCAACATTTGATTCATAAACCTATGAGATTTTTCTCATTTTGTTGATTACATACCATAATTAATGATTCAGATATGTAATGTTCGATTCCACTCTATTGCATAAAGTCATGAACTCCAAAGACTTTCACGCAATGGACCTACTCTCCGCAAAATATTGAATCAATAAAAATTCGAAATACGTACGTGCCATTTTTATCACATGGCTTCGATGGACGTTTTATTTGTTTATTAAATTATTAAATTGACAACAAACCTAATTTTATATTTTCTACTCAATTCATATAACAAGTGGGCATTGGGCCCCTTTTAGCCTCTTAAAAGGCCTGCTTCTCTCTTGCTCTTCAGCCCACCACTTCTTCGTCCCCTACCCCTTTCTATGTAATTCTTTTCTAAACAATGTCTAAATCAAACAATATATACGTTTAAAATTAATAGAGATATACATTTTAATATTCTTATAAAAAGTTTGTAGTCAATAACAATTGAGTTTCGTGAAAAAACATAAGTTAATTCCACAAAATTCTACATAATATACAATATAAACTATATACGTATTTTCAAAGAGTTTATGTGGTCACATTAATCACATTTTCAAAAAATTTAAAGTAGATTTGATATGTTTTCACCAATGTTTAAATTTAATATAATATATTATTTATTATAATTTTAAAAGGGAATACTACTAAAAGTACCCTTTTATGTTTTAAATGATGACAAATGTCCCTCTTAAAAACTTTATGTGAAATGGCTATTTTATATGTTTTAAATTATGGAAATGTTTTCTTTCTAAATTGCAAAATTAAATCCATGGAGAATAAATGATAATGCAGTCTTTTCTATTGTGTACATATTTAGTATATATGTCCACCATATATAAGTATATTGGATTTTTGTCCATCACATACGTAAATTTATCAAATATGTCAACGGTAAACTATAAACATTTACTGTAGATTTATACCATCATTTTCTATAATTTAAAACATAAAAATGCATTTTGGATAATGTTCAATGATTACTTATTAAAAAAATATTGATATGTAAAATCATTTCCAACGGTTACTTTTATTCTTTCCTTTAAAATTGAAATTATGTAAAAATAAAGGTAAAATTGCAGTACTAGTTTACTTCATTTCTTATTTCAAATAAATATTCTAATAATATTTTGATCTATATTTTTATTACTAAATTTAAGGTATTTTTCTATTATTCAAATATATATATATATATATATATATATATATATATATATATATATATAACCTTCATATATTAGTAAAAAATCAATAAGAACAGTAGTAAAATCATGAAATGTCATTTGGATAATTAAATCTTTGACAAAAAAATGCTCTATTCTCTATATTCTTCTTTCTCAAGGCGTTTGTCCCTTATCTATGGGTATGTCTCTAATTTATTACAAAGTTTTCGTTTCTCATACATTCAATCACCACGTGTGATGCAATTCGCAAACAGATCCATGATAGTTTAGAGAGTCTACAACTTTAGCAGTGATCCAAAGATTATGAAGTTTCACTATGACAAACTCTGCAACTTTTGTGTTAATTGTGGAATGCTTACCCATAATGCTCCATCATGTCCTCGTAATAATCCCGAGGGCCCTTCCAATAATGGCGAGGATGTTGATTCTGATGATTCTAATGATGATATCTCTAACGCTCCTGATGCTTCTTCTACAAACAGTCATGAGTTTGCAGATCACCATCGAACATGCGCAAATGATCATGAAGCGTCTTTTTCCCCTTCAAAGAAACATGTTGGGCCATTATTTTCTAGCATCTGGCTTTAAAATAATTGGTTGAGTGTGCATTGAAATGGGCGTAAAGGGCCTACGAGATTGAACTAATTTTTAATTAAAAACAATGTCATTTGTCCCACATTGAAAGATTGTGTTATATTTGTGTTGTATATATAAAGACATGTTTATGTCATTGTTCAAAAGGCCAACACTATGAAGTGTGTGAGTAAGGATGGAAAGACCACACGTGCGCGCCACCTTGCCGAGCCGAGACCGAGTCTTGATATATTTAAATTCAAGTCTCTGTCTTCAACGCCTAAGATCGAGTCTTCGGTAGTTCAAATTCAAATCCCTAAAATCACGGCAAGAACATGACCGATTCCTCCTAAGATCGTGGTAACAACTCCACCTTCTTCTCAACGCTTTTGACTCGTGATTTTAGGAGTATTACTTCAACAAGAAGTCTCATACCCTATAAGTACAAGACATCATTCACTCTTTTGGAGTTATGATTTTTGAATCTCAAACTACATAAACACTCAAACAAAAGTTCAATTCCATGCAATCTAGTAAGTACTCGAGAGTACATAGAGTTTTCGTTCGTTAGTATTGGTTTCAAGTGTTTGTGAAACCAATACGTTATTGGTTTTATCCTGGGATTTGATTATCACTGAAAATCGTCACACTGCGGGTGATAATTTGAGTTAAGGAAATAGATTGTTGAATCTCGACTCCAATTGTTTTCTTTAACAACACACTGTTAACCATTCATTTACAGTTGATCTGCAGTTCCCTTTTTAGGGTTCTACAAAACATAAGAATTTTGAAGCCTCTACACAACAGCATAGATGCACCGGTTTCTACTCTCCTCTACCGAGACATGAAATGCTCTCATGCGCTCGATGATTATCGTTTCACATATTGTGAACGTACAAGACACAAATCTGATGTCACTACAATGCAAGATTTGTACGTCACTCCCGTCTACGTAGATCGTTCTACTCCGTATCCAGCGGATATGAAAACTACGCCTTTACTTAGTCATTGTTAAGGCGCGGTGGGCCATAATCCACCGAGGCGGGATGAACCTTGGATGTGGAACTGTCAAGGTTTGGAATGATCTTTGACAGTTTGACACCTTAAAAGTATATACTAAGACAATATACTTTGGACATACTCTTTCTCATAGAGACGAAAAAACAATGATGATATTGTACGAGATCTGGCTGCACCACTCGATTTTCTGAATGTTCGATGTGTCTCTCTTTGTGGAATTGACGGTCTCTTTGTGGAATTGACGGTGGAATAGCTTGACTTTGGTTAAATGCTGTTAATGTAACGCTTAATCATGTTGGTGCCAATCTATTTTAGGTAATCATAAATAATAATTAATTTCGTTTCTACTTCATCTGATACGTCAATTACGACATCATCTATGGGAGCGATTACGACGATTAACTTGTACTCAACAAGGCCCTTGGTTGCTTTGTGGTGATCTTAATGAAATATTAAGTAACGATGATAATAAGGTGGACCCATGCGTTCAAATGTGGAGTTTTAAGGACCTTAAACATTTCATAAGTCTCAGTGCTTTCCAAGAATTGCCACATTGTGGTGGTCACATGACTTGTACTGGCCAAATACATTCTCATCAAAATTCAGGTCGATTAGACCGCACTTTTGCTAACACTGAATGAGTTTCTCAGTTCCCTACTTCTTTTATTGAGCATTTACTCTTTGCTGGAAGTAATTATAAACCTTCTGAAAGTAACATTCAAGTCATTGCTGATGCCTAAGATTTTTGGGTTTGACTCACGGCTTTGCTCGAAACAAGAATTACGTGAAGTGGTTCAAAATTCCTCGACATTAGAAGATGGCTCTGATTCTCAAATGGTAGTTGAACTCATCTGTCGCTGTCGTCGTCACATATCTGATTGGAAGCAAACAATACAACATAATTCGGATGTCAAGACACGCTCATTAACAACCTTGCTGGATGAGACACTATTAAACCCTCTATGCTTTGTTACACAAATTTGGGACCTTCGAATACAATTAATTAAATAAGGCATATGAGGAAGAAGAGAAATATTCAGGACCTTCGAATACAATTTAATTTGTCGTTATTGACGATCAGAATGCTAACCTAAATCATGAATTCACATTGGATGAGATTACTGTTGCTGTCAATAACATTGGCCTCACCCTTGGCTCTAATGTCATTACAACTGCTTTTTACCAAGAATATTGGTACCTTGTTGTACTAGCTATAATGGTGAAAATAAAATATTTCTTAAATACAAGTTTTATTAAAGACAGTTGGAACCTTACGAACTTGTGCTTAATACCTAAGAACTCGAGCCCAAGAACAATGCAAGATTTCCATCTACTAGTGTTGACAAATGTTGTTTACAAACTCATATCAAAACTACTTGTCCAACGACTTAACCTATCTGCCAGCTCTGGTAAATGAACATCATGCCACTTTTATTCCTGGGCGATTGATACATGATAGTTTCCTTGTAGCCCATAACTTTTCCACTCTTTACGGGTGAAGAAACAATGTAACACTGAATATATTGCAGTGAAGACCGACACTAGTAAAGCATATGATCGGCTTGAATGAGATTTCATTAAATGTGTTCTTTAGCGCAAAGCGTTTAGTTCGCGATGGATAACAAGAATTATGTCCTGTTGTTCAAAACCGTTTATTTTTTCGTGTTGGTTAATGGAAGTCAATATGGTTCTTTTCATCCGACAAAGGGTATCCATCAAGGCAACCCCTTTACACAATATTTTTACATTTTATGTTTTAATGGACTAAGTTCTATGCTTGAGTCAGCAATGCTGGCATGTAGGGTATGACAATTAGCTCAGGAGGACCTATGATTTCACACCTAGTGTTTGCGAATGACTCACTTTTTTTTACTAAGTCGGACCGCTCAAATTCACTACAACTTCTCAACATATTCTAAGCTTATGAAGATGCATTGAGGCAAATGATTTATCTTCAGAAATCTTCCATCACTTGCGGGTCCAAAGTCCTTCTCTATACGCATGATCGTATAATGCAAATACTAAACATTCAAACACTTGGTGGTGGAGGTAAATATTTGGGATTGCTGGAAGAGTTTTAGGGTCGCACGACCGAGCTCTTTGATTACATATGGGATAAACTTCAAAAGCAATTATCAGGATGGCAAACAAAGTTTCTATCAACAACACAAAAAGAGACATTAATCAAGGGGTTGGGTTATGCCTTGCATGTGTATTTGATGAACTGTTTCCGCCTTCCAGGTAATTTATGTTCCAGAGTTGATAAATTCATCTGTAATTTCTGATGAGGTAATACAAACCATAAGTGTAAGCTCCCATGGATACCTTGGCATAAGATGATGACACGAAAAAGTAATGGTGGGATGGGATTCTGACGTCTCAAAGAATTTAACCATATAATTTTGGCTAATCAAGTCATGAAAGTACTGCACATACCCCATATTTTGGTATATAAATTGATTTGATCATGTTATTTTCCTAAGGTATACAATGAAAGGTTGGTAATGGTTCGAGTATATCCCTTGTTTTGGATCCCTGGTTACCGAAGACTCCTCCACGGCCGCCATTGCTAAACCTAGTGGTAAATCCAAACTTGTATGTAGCATCTTTCATTAACCTGAACACATACCAGTGGGATATTGATGCCATACAAACATATGTTCAACCTTCCCATTGGACGCATATCCTCCAGACTTATATTCCCGATCTTATGTTTGAGGATTCTTATTATGGTCCCATACATCCAATAGTATATGTACAGTTAAGTTCATATATACTGGTTAGCATCAAACTTAGCTTCACAGGGCTATGATTATCAAGCACCATGATCACAACAATCGGATGTTGCAAAAAGGATAGAGCAAACAAATTTGGCGCCAAAGATCCAACATTTTTTCTGGCGTATAGGGTTTAATATCTTATCCGTTAGGGATAATCTAGTCCGCCGTCATGCTAAAAGACCACCTAACTGTCTACGTTGTTGTACTGAGAATCAATCGCACCATTATGTTTTTTTCCAGTGTCCTTTTGCTGAGGTCATTTGGCGATTACCAGGCATCCCTAGAGGGGTAATTTTTGATCCAGCAATAACTATTGTAGAAAAGCTACTATGACTTTTAGATCTCCATAAGTCTTCTTCTATCACTTCGTGCGATGTTTACCCATTTATCTTCTCTGGCGGCTATGCAAAACTCGAAATGATCTATGCTTTGCAAGATGTTCATATGATGTTGATGAAACTTTTACTAAGATTCATTCAGATACAATTGAATGGGTTTTACGACATCATACTGAGGCATCAATGTCAATGAGTTCGTCCTCACCAATGGGTTACTACTCCATCTCAAAATTGGACTCGACCACGCCCATGATTTATTAAGTCTAACTATTATTCCCTTGGTCTCTTCCTCTTGGTCTCGGTTACTTGATCTTACTTGGCCCCTTCGACGACCTTGACCTCCATGTCCTCGGCCTCGACCTGCTCGTCTTTCTTCTTTTCCATTGTTTGAAAACATAAGTTCTCCTTCCTCTTCCACGTGTTTTTTTTTCGCATTAATTCTTTCCTCAAACGCCATGATTCTCCCGATGATCTCTTTGAACCTTGTTGTCTTAAGGTCTATGACTTGTTCCAGAGAAGTCACAATGTGAATATACTTATCCACCGGTAATCCTTTTAAGAAATTTCTTGACAAGTCTTGTTTCACTAATGGATTCTCCAAGTGACCGATTAAGCTGCATTTCCGGAAATCTTTCCCGCAAATTCATCAACCGTGTCTTCATCACTCATCACCAATCTTTCTAGATCCGATAGGGTTTGTAACCTTGCTTCCTTCACACGATCAGCTCCTTGATACCGTGATTTAATAGTATCCCAAAGCCCTTTAGTTGTATCTTGATCTCCAATTTGCAAGAGGAGTTCTTCGGGAATAGATTGAAACAAGAGAGCTACGGTTGTGACATTCTTCTTTACGTCTGTAGATCCTGGTTTAATTGTTTCCCATACTTCACTAACTCGAAGTGTAATCTTCATTCTCATCGCCCAAACTGTGTAGTTTGTTGATGATAACATAGGACATTGGATCGATGAAACTCCATGGTCCTTTCACGGTGTTTGTTGAATCACGTCTCCCATCTTTGGTTACGTGCGATTTATCCTTGCTTGTTCGGATCTTTGACTCAAGCTTTGATACCAATTAAAAGCGAGATTTGCGAAAGACTTTTAAAGAACTTTCACTTCTTTATTGATTAAGAAACTTATTCAAAACTTAACCAAAATACTTTCAAAAATCTTAAGGAATAACTCTCCCAAAGACTCTTATTTATAGACTAGGCTAACCTCCCTAATCTAATAGGAATTACATGAATCTAATCCTAAACGAATTTGGTGTTATCTCTAATAACTAACTCTTATCTAAAAATAACTTGGAGTTTAAACTAAAGAATTATCCAACAGTTAGTAGGACATCATTCTGTCATTTTTGCAGGTCATAATTTGATTGTGAATAAACTATTGAATGGTAAAGGCAAAATATGCGACTACAACACTATGATGCCACGGTGAACACTTGGAGAACCAAATGTGATTCAACTTTTTTTATTCATAAACTTAATGCTCAAAATCAGTGTGAAGATGGGCTAGTTAAAACCATTTCCAATAGATGGTATTCTAATTCTTATAAAAATATTAATTAGTTTTTATTTATATTAATTGATATTATTTCCAATGGATGAATTTAGTTTATTATTTATATTATATTTTCTCTAAAATTTTTGTCCAATAAAATAAGTACAAATGGTGTTTGAATTTTTTAAATTGTGTAAATGAATCTATTTAACAAGAGGGCACAAAATACTGATTTATTTCTTTTTCTTATTTTTATTATTATTTAATAACTTTTTAGTAAGACACTCAAGAATTATTATTGAAGATGGTCTAAGTTGATTACTAACCGTTCTTTGCCTCATTGACTTATAATCATTGGCTAATAACGCATAATTGTTCTGCCTCTATAAGACACCTTGTAATACCTTGTAATGACTGATTATAATCTATCAATATAAATTAATTTTTCCGAAAAATCATAAAATTTTCTTACATATCGCATAAATGATAAATATATATTTTTTATTTATTTTTTTATTTAGTTAAACAATATGTTACATATATTTCTATTATAATATATGTTAGTTGGATTTTATAATTGTATTTTAAGTTATATTTAAAGTTAAAAATTCACTAAATTTAGAAAATTTATTATTTTCGATGATGCTTCAAATTTTTTTTCTTAATAATTTTGTCATAATTTTTTTATCTGTTTGCTAAAAATAAAAATAATGCTAAAGTGAAAAAAGAAATGGAGATTTCAAATTTTTAAAAAGAGATTCAAATTTGAAAAGAGATTTAAAGCACTATTATAAATACTTTTTATTTTTTGTTAAAATGTAAAATTTATTGATCAATAAAATAATTATATACAAAGAAAGTATTGTAAGAATAAAGAATTAGTGTAATTTAAGTTCGAACCATCTTCATAAGAATTAGTGCAATATTAGAAAATATTTGTCTTTAGATATAAGATTTGAATTTTTTTGGAAATACCATTAAAAATGCTATAAGTCACGAAACAAAAAAGACATGGCAAGATAGTTGATCATTAAATGTGTCATTGACTTTGAGCGCATACTACCAAAACCAACATTTAGGAGAATTCTATCTTTTTGTTTCTTTTTTCTCGGTCCATTATTTTCGAATTACAACAAAAAACATCTTACGTTACTATAATAAAATAATAATTGTATAGAGTTCAATATTGAAGGGCAAGAGTTTCAAACCACATGGTTATGCCTCAAGATACGACACTCGTGCACTTATTAAACAAATCTCATCTTATTAAATAAAAACTATTGAACATGTATGGTTGGTCACCTAGCTACTGATTCTCTGGCGCAAAATACAATTATGGATTTTTACGTATAATTAAGGGAAACACGTGTGAATAACCATAAAATTTGAAAAATTAACAAATTAACTATGCTACATATACACATACTAAATTTTTCAAAAACATAATTTTTTTTAAAACAATGATATACTATATTTATATAGAACATTGATGTGATTTATTTATATAGAACTTCTATTTCTTTACATTAGAAGATGAAAAACTATATTTGTGTTTGTTTTTGTGGTTATTCTTCTTATTATACTATATAAATTTTTTATATTTGCAAATAGTAAGTCGGTCAATTACTACATGAGTAGAATAGTGAATGATAATGTGATTAGCCTTTAGGTTTACTACATTCACTCTAAAATAAATCATAAAAATTGAGGATATTCACTTTTCTTGTCCAAAAATATCTGTTAGTTAACAATTTCACATGTACTAATTATACTTCTCCAAAATTCTGTGAATATTAGACACAGTTTTTGTTAACCTTATCTTAATATACTGTTTTTTCTTTTCTTTATAAGATATTTATTACTTTGTGTGGATATAAAAGCGATCAAAGCTGCATACGTGTAAAAAAAACTGCTTACCAAATAAATACATTATAAATATGTATTCAAATAAATAATCAAAATACATATAGGACGTAGTTATAAAATAATAAAGAGTAGAGAAATAGACATTTGATCCATAATAATTCGGTTGCTTCGTTCAGTTTAGGCCACATAGAGAAGAAATATGACGAAGAAGTTGAATTTTTGCTTGGAGTATGAAAATGTGATCAGCCGTGAGCTTATAAAGAGTTTCACCATCAACCTCGCCGGAAAAACTAGTATGTGGAGCTACCATTCGCCGGAGACGAGTCATGAGCTTCCTTGAGTTCATATTAACTATTACTCTCTTCCTTCTTCGGATCTGGACTGGTCTACTTCTCATCCTTTTTGCACACGAATGGTCTTCTTAATTATCGTAATAAAGAGAGATAGAGAGTGAGTGAGTGAGAGATGATGTGTGGAATTAAGAACAAGAGACTATGCTTATATATATATAAGTTGGACGAATACTTTGAACAAAACAAAAGAGTTTGGATGAATTACATGAATATTTCTCTCACGCTTGATATACGACCAGTCCACGCATGCACACGTGTGATATATATATCTATAATCATAACTATAATCTTTTTTTGGTAAAAGAATGTTTTCGATTTATAGGACTGCAGATCGCCTCCATCCAGTGAAGATTATGCATTATTTTTAACAAAAAACCGGAATTTTCGACATTAAAGATCGAAGCGTTACTTTCCTTCAACATAATCTTCTTGGAAATAGGAAAATTTCATGTGAAAATCCGTCCCGAATAAACTGAACTCATGATCTGTTAGATTTTTAGTATTAAGTTTAAGCCACTACGCTACAGTAATTTGGTAGTATAAATTTTTAGTAAGGGATGTGTTGGGAGTTCGATTAGATGGACTTAAAAACAAGTTGATATCGACTGAGACTACACATCGAGATCAAGATTTAATATGTAAGTCTTATAGATTTGCTTAATAAAATTATATTCATCTCTAGATATCATACAATATAAATTTACATTTTACCGTTTACTTAAGTTTGAAAACTTTTATCTATTAAACGAATGTAACTTTTTATTTTTTATGCGATTAACTTGTATCTGGGTTTGAAGTTATAACTAAAAGATTGAAATATGTATGTGAATCGAAAATCAAACCAGGAACACAAAATTAACACATGCTTTTAAGCCATTAATTAGTCTGCTACATTGGTTTCTGTTTCTGTTATTGCAATAGGTTTTTAATGGAAATTTATCTAAAAAGTAACACAAATAAAAAGAAAAAACTCCCATTATGTTTTAAATAATTAACTAGAGCATTGAAATTTTTATATGGACAATGGTGATGAAAGCTACATGATGTTGTGTCTAGAGAACACGTGAGTGCTGATTGTATCAATTGTTGTTGCTCTCGATTGGTTTATCAAATAATACAAAAAATACAATTAATGGATAATTAATTGGTCATGCATAAAAGACAAAGAAACTCAACCGTATTTGACCAGATTCCCATCCATAAGAGGATAGCAATTCGGAAGATTATAAGTCGGTCCACGTTCTAAGCTTTGCATCCACAAGCCAACCAAACAAATTATTATCTAATACTTACAAAATTTTCTCACTTATTGATCATATCACTATTTCAACAACAATTTACGTCCTATGACTTCATTTCTCTCCTCTAATTATATCGTACCTTTAGTATAACA
This sequence comes from Lepidium sativum, assembly GCA_023374145.1. Classification (NCBI taxonomy): domain Eukaryota; kingdom Viridiplantae; phylum Streptophyta; class Magnoliopsida; order Brassicales; family Brassicaceae; genus Lepidium; species Lepidium sativum. The sequence goes on along the minus strand of JAKUCM010007205.1, from coordinate 29,116 downwards.
CTGTACAATACTTTGTTATAGCGACTAGTCGATAACGATTTAAAATAAATAATGCAATCAAAATCTAGTTTCTGTTCTTCAATTCACGATATTTATGATTGTTTATGAGATTTAATGGAGACCATTTACATGATTTAGGTTGTGGTTGGTTTTGCAACAAGTGGCTGCATTTGAATCAATGAAATCCATTTTGCAGTGAGAATGTTGTAAATAAGTTGTATATCATACGGTTAAATCACAATGATTATTGAGAAAGAAAAAAAGCGCTACGTCTAATCAAATCCATTATCGATCGATCTAATCATCTTATAACGAAGGATTAATGCCAATATTATCCTCCGTTTAATGGCTCAACAATACTGGATATCTAAAAGCAATTACATACACTCTTTGAAAGTGTATCTTTAAATTGATATGGGTGTTTCATTGATGGTTTTTGAAAGAATTCAGAATTATTTTAAAGTTTTGGACGATGTTTTGCAACATAACAAAGGTAGATATTGCTACATATAGATAGTTCCAAGTTAGTGAAGATGACTATCAAAGAATTTTCATATTTTTTCAGGGTATTTGGAGGAATACACTCAAATAACAACATATAATTTAGTTCATTACAAGATTCTTCTTGAGAAAAATTGCTCTTAATGAATCTTTTGCTATATATACATAATTATTGAAAAACCGAATAACATGTTAATAATATATATATATATATATATATATATATACTCAACTAGAGTGGTTCAATGGTAGTTGGACCGATATATATATATATTACTTCACCGCTTTGATATCTGCTGAAAATTACTTCTCCTGGTTCAGCAACCAAAGCTTTTACATGGATTCTCCGCTCTCTCGAGTTTCCTAATTTAAATCTCTAAACAATAAACTAATAATATTTTTTAGAATAATTTAATTTTTGTTTAAATTTTAATTTTTTTAGATGCATTGTCCAATAATAATCTAACACTTGTTAATAACTTATATCTAAAAAGAAATATATATATATATATATATATATATATATATATATATATAACACATTCAAACATAACTACATTAGTTAAACATAACTATGTATTGAGACACAATATTTCATCATAAAGATATTGTTATGAATTTATGACAAATGATAAATAGTTTTAATACAAACGTCACAAATGTATATTTGTAATAAAATATCATAATATTAATGACGAAAAATATAATAACAATTTCGTTACAAAATAAAATTTCTATAACTATTAGAAATAAAATTTGTAATAAAAATATATATAACTTCATAAATTAATATAAATATTTTTAGTCATAGTATTGTTATAATAGCTACAATTTTTTATAGTGTAATGTAGAGAGGGTGAGTGAAGGTGAGCCCATGCATGCATGTCTCTATTTAGATATAAAAAGACGCATTACGTCTTTATCTTGGCTGAGTTGTATATTACTCGATCTCATAGTCACCACATTGATAACAATAATTACAATAAAATTTATAAAAATATTACAATTATGTGACTGCACACGTGTTGTATGTCTACGTCTGTGATCTTTGGTCCTGACTATACACCAATTAATCTCCGTTTTTCTCGGGGACTCTCATGTGGCATGCTCCAATGCGATTGTGTCTTGTATTAGACATATCCCATTTCTGTAATAATTCTTTCTATCTATATTAATTATCTGTCGCATGCTTCTCCTATCTTTTCACATTCCTATTACTCTCTACCTATCTTCTACTAGCTTTGCATTATTTCCGAACTAGACTAGGGTCTCCCTTACATTGACAGATATCATGTTTCTTTCATTTCAATTCCAATGACGAATTATGTGTTGGTTAAGATTCAAATGTTAGGCCTAAGTAAAAATTTTATTAAGTTGTATAAATTTTAGAGATAAGGCCTAATAAGTAATAGATAAGATCAAAGTTTTTAGATAGATTTTGAGGTTAATGTTTCTGTTTAGATATGATTTCCAATAAATTCTTTTAGGTTGAAAATGATCTATAAGTAAGTTATATTACGAGTTCATGTAATACGAAATAACGAGCAACATAGTTTGTGTATTGATTGGTTTTGAGCCAATAATTTTCTGATCAATACAAAGAGAACTTAAAGGAATTGCTATTGTTATTGTAACTTGATTTGGTATCAGAGCAGAGATTTTGTTCCTGTGAAACAGAAGAAGAAGCTTTGAAACATGGGCGATGACATGAAGACCGCAAGGAAGGAGTCAGTTCCGTCAGCTGTTGTATGTCCGATGCTCACATCAACAAATTATACTGTGTGGGCAATGAGGATGAAGGTACTTTTGCAAGTACACAGAGTCTGGGAGTCAATTGAATCAGAGTCAAGTGTGGAGGAAAAGAACTACTTAGCCACGACACTGCTGTTTCAGTATGTTCCAGAGAATCTAATCTTGCAAATTGGTGAACAAAGCTCTCCAAAAGCGATGTGGGAAGCTATTAAGGCAAGAAATTTGGGGGCGGAAAGAGTACGAGAAGATAGGCTGCAAACTTTAATGTCTAAGTTTGAAAGATTGAAGATGAAAGACTCAGACAAGATAGATGACTATGCTGGAAGGATGTCGGAACTAGCATCGAAATCAGCAACACTGGGAGAAGTCATTGAAGAATCAAAGATGGTGAAGAGATTTCTTAATGGCTTGCCTAGGAAGAAATACACTCACATTATTGCTTCCTTGGAACAGGTTCTGGACTTGAATAAAACAGGTTACGAGGACATAGTTGGACGTCTTAAAGCGTACGAAGAGAGAATAACAGACGAGGAAGTAAGTGAGTCACATGATGATCTACTTTACTCAAGATATGATCGGTACAATGGACAGTCTCGTGAAAAAGGAAGATGTCGAAACACAAACAATCAAGATCGAAACAAAAAGAAGAAAGACATATCTAATATTGTGTGTTTCCGATGTGATAAGAAAGGGCACTTCGCTTCTGTTTGCCCTGAGAGAAAGAAAAGATTAGAAGAATTGAATAAAGTAGATGAAGATCAAGATGATTCAGAGACAGAGAGAGCTGATGAGTCTGTCTTTATGCATGAAAAAATCTTTCTTAATGAAGAGAAAGTAAATCCGAAGACACTCACGGGAAAAGAAGAGATAATGGTGAGTGGTATTTGGATACGGGAGCAAGCAATTATATGACTAGAAGGGAGTCATACTTCAGTGAACTCAACACAAAGATAAGAGGGAAAGTATGGTTTGGTGATGGATCGTGTGTCTCAATAGAAGAAAAAGGGTCGGTTTTCTTTTAAACAAAAGCTGGAGAACAGAGAACGTTGTCTGAAATTAACTACATACCTAGTTTGAAGTGTTGTATACTGAGTTTAGGACAAACAACATAGGATGGTTGTGAAGTTCATATGAAGAATGATGTTCTAACTTTGTATGACAAGAATGGGGAGCTGCTTGTTAAAGTTAGGAGGGCTGCTAATAGATTGTATAAAGTACAACTAAAGATTGAGAAACCGCTCTGTTTTCTCACTAAGGTTCATGAAGAATCATGGAAGTGGCACGCACGACTTGGACATATAAACTTTAAAACACTCAAAGATATGTCAACACTGCAGATGGTACAAGGCTTACCTGCTATCAAGATAGACAAAGATCTTTGTAGCTCATGCTTGAGAGGGAAGCAAACTCGACTAAAGTTTCCGAAAGTAAGCACTTTTCAAGCCTCGAAGGCGTTTGAGTTGGTACACGCCAACCTCTGTGGACCAATCTCACCACCAACACCAGCTCAAAACAAATATGTGTTTGTCCTAATCGATGATCATACTAGGTATATGTGGTCGATACTTCTGAAAGAAAAGAGTGATGCCTTAAAGAAATTCAAGGAGTATGTCACTATGATTGAGAAAGAATTCGAAACAAAGGTACTACAGCTAAGGATAGACCGAGGTGGGGAATTTCTTTCAAAATATTTTGATGCTTTCTGTGAGAAAAGTGGGATTAAGAGACATTTGACAGCTCTATATTTGCCCCAACAGAATGGTGTGGTAGAAATGCGAAATAGAACACTCATGGAGATGACTAGAAGCACTCTTAAAGCTATGGATGTATCTAACTATTTATGGGGGGAAAGTGTAAGGCACTCCACGTATCTGATCAATAGAGTTGCAACCAGGGCCTTGCAAAAGCAAACACCATATGAGAACTTAAGGAAAAGAAAGCCGAGAGTAGATCATATACGTGTATTTGGCTGTTTGGCTTATGCAAGGTTCAAGACTGAAGGTCTGAAGAAGCTTGATGATCGATCTCAGCCTCTTGTTCATCTTGGTATTGAACCAGGATCAAAAGCTTATCGACTCCTTAATCCAACAACAAGGAAGATAGTTGTTAGCAGGGATGTAATGTTTGCTGAAAATCATACATGGAATTGGAAGGGAGATGAAAGTAATGTTGATTCAAGACAGAGAATGTTTCAACTACCATGGGATGAAGTTCAAGATGGTGAGTCCGAGACTACATATTAGGAAACTCATACTGAAGATGAGGCTGAGACTGCAGAGAATGCAGATAGGGAAGAGGAAGTTGTAGAAGAGATGATTCAGCCGCCTAGAAGAATGCAGAGAGAGACATGTTCCTTCCTACCTAAATGATTATGTGCTCTTTGCAAACATCGAATGTGAGAGACTGCTGCTTTCACTTAATAATGAACCACTAAGCTATGAGGAGGCAAAAGACTCAGTTGAGTGAAACAAAGCGTGTGAGGAAGAGGTTAACTCAATTGAGAAAAACAAGACATGGAAGTTGGTAACTAAACCCGCATGTGCTAAAGTAATCAGGCTGAAGTGGATTTTTAAACTTAAGAAAAATGCAGATGGATCCATAAACAAGTACAAAGCTCGGTTGGTTTGCTAAAGGGTATGCACAAGAAGCTAGTATTGACTTTGAAGAAGTTTTTGCTCCAGTAGCACACATTGAAACAATACGATTGCTCATGGGATTTACAGCCTCAAGTGGATGGGAAATTCATCATTTGGATGTTAAAACTGCGTTTTTACATGGTGTTCTAACAGAGGATGTTTATATTTCACAGCCAATTGGATTTGAAAAGAAGGGAGAAGAGAGCAAAGTTTTCAAACTCACAAAGGCCGTGTATGGTTTAAGGCAAGCCCCTCGGTGTTGGGACACCAAGCTCGATGGAATTCTAAGAGAGTTGCAGTTTGAACGGTGTGCTAAAGAGAGCTCAGTATATAGAAAGGAAGAAGGAAATAATTGTTTGATTGTTGCAGTCTATGTGGATGATCTATTTGTGACTGGAAGCACACTAAAGATCATCAAAGAGTTTAAGGCAAACATGTCTCAGAATTTTGAAATGTTAGATTTGGGAAGGTTGAGCTTTTATCTTGGAATCGAAGTGAACCAAGGCACTGAAGGAATTGAGATAAAACAAGAAGCCTATGCAAAGAAGATATTACTAGAAGCAGGGCTGGAAAACTGCAACAAAACACATGTTCCAATGGAAATCTGGCTGAAGCTTTGCAAAGAAGGTGAGTCGGATCCGAAGATTGATGCAACTGACTTTAGAAGAACGATTGGCTGTCTAAGGTACTTGTTGCACACGAGACTAGACTTAGCTTTCTCTGTTGGAATGGTAAGTAGATACATGCATCAGCCACGAGAGTCACATGGGAGGGCATTGAAACAGATCCTGAGATACTTAAGTGGTACTACGAACTGCGGCTTGATATACAAGAAAGTAGGGTCGAACACACTTTCAGGATACAATGACAGCAGCCACAATGTCGACATAGATGATGAAAGAAGTACTTCTGGACACATCTTTTACTATGGAGAAACTGCTGTCTCATGGAACTCGCAGAAACAAAAAAATAGTTGCTCTCGTCTTGTGAAGCAGAGTTTATGGCTGCAACAGAGGCTTCAAAGCAGGCGATCTGGTTACAAGAGTTGCTGAGTGAAGTCACAGCCAAGAAGCACAAAAAAAACAGTGATATACATTGATAACAAGTCAGCCTTGGAGCTCACAAATAATCCAGTGTTTCACGGGCGAAGTAAACATATTTATAAGCGATATCATTTCATTCGAGAGTGTATAAGTAATGAACAGATTGTGGTTGAATTTGTCCCTGGAGAAAGACAGCTTGCAGACATATTAACAAAGGCGTTGGCAAGAGTTCATTTCAAGCAAATGAGAAGCCTCATTGGTGTGAAGTGTTTATCAAAAAAAGAAGTGAAGCTTAGAAGGGAGAATGTTGGTTAAGTTTCAAATGTTAGGCCTAAGTTAAAGCTTTATTAAATTGTATAAAGTTTAGAGATAAGGCCTAATAAGTAATAGATAAGATCAAAGCTTCTAGATAGATTTTGAGGTTAATATTTCTGTTTAGATATGACTTGCAATAGATTCTTTTAGGTTGAAAAGGGTGTATAAATAAGTTATATTACAAGTTCATGTAATACGAAATAACGAGCAACATAGTTTGTGTATTGATTGATTTTGAGCCAATATATTTCTGATCAATACAAAGAGAACTTAAAGGAATTGCTATTGTTATTGCAACTTGATTATGTACACCAATTATCAAGCATTGGTCATCTAATATTCGAAATTTACTATTCCAACTAGACAGATTATTCAGTTCGAAATCGTGTAATCTTTTAAACATAATAATTATTTCTCTAATATTTTTAACCGGAGTTTTAGGTCAAGAAGTCGCATAGTTTTTTTTATAGTAACATTAAAGATTGAAGGCTTGAATTACATATCTGCATCGAGTAATCGAATTATAAGTCGGGATCCACCGATGTAAACAAGGACGTAACGCAAAGGATACGTAACTTTCTTGCATGCGTGTGTGGAACTGACAGATGGGAAGGGTCTGTGATTGTGGGACATCAAAATTAAATGCACCTCACGTGCACACGATTACTACTTCTTACCTCTTCCTCTTCTACTCTATCTTTTGTCTTTTGGTTTCAACTTTCAACCAAACCGCATTTTACTGGATCAGTGTGACACTAAAACCCATATTCCAATCCACCACAAACGATTATTCAGATTGCATATCAAAACTAGTAAATGGAGATTTGCTTGGTCTAGATAATATGATTGACAAAGCTTGTTTACTTAGTCAATTTGATTATTCCGATTTTTCTGTTCTAACCGCTTTGGTTTCAACTTTCAACTCTTCTTTAACATTTTGTTATTTGTAACTTTTCTACAATAGAATCTTACTGATAGCTCAATAGTGATCAATATCTGCAAATAGCACAAGCAAGAAGTGTGTAATCTGATAGATCAAGAAAACATTTAAAGTGACTAGTTTTAAAAGTCAAATATCCAATGAGAAATTGGGAATGCTTTGAGAAAACCAAACGATCTTATGCCAAGGTACTTTATGACTTGAGTGTCTGAGCTGCTCCCAAGTTCTGGAAGAAGAAAAGAATGGTTTGAAATCCAAACTTAAATGCTTCCAGAGAAAAACATCATCTCCAATAGGATCAACATAAAGATCAATGCTTAAAATAGAGTCAATAATGTGAGGAAACCGGCAATGACAAGCACCATTTGAAGCCAGCAAGAATCCGAGAATGCATCAACTACCTTAGCATTGCTAGGTAGACCAAAATACCTAATGCCACTAACTCTAGTAATATCAATGAGCCTTCCAAAATAAGACCAATTGTCATACTAGAAAAAGAGTTAAGTTCAGATCTGATATCAACTTAAAAAAAATTGTAAGCTACAACTTCATAGCTTTAAAAGCTTATTCCAAACCTAGGAACCAGTCATGCTTGGAGTAATACCCCAGAATGAAGAGAATCTGAGGAGATAATGATGACTCTAAGAAACCCAAAGGGTGTTAGAAGAAATAATAAGTCGCCATACTAGGTAGACACCAAAATCCTGCGACATAACCCTCAAAAAACGAATACCAAGCCGTCCCTCATCTCGAGGCAAACAAAAATCAAACCAACTAACTTTTGCCTTGGAGGAAATGTTGGGATTTCCAGACCAAAGGAAAGTAGAGCAAAGTCTTTCAATTTCATCAAAACAGCAATTAGACAATTGAAAAGTTGAGCTCCAAAACTTAAATGTGCTAAAGATAACAGACCTAATCTCAATTGGAGACGACCAACCAAGAGAAGAAACGAGTCTTAATCATAGCAATCAGCAAAGTCACTACTGGTCATAGTCTTAGTAGTGAGAGGGAGCCCCAAGTATCTAATAGAAAAGGAACCAATAGAGATTACCAACAAAGTTTGCTGCTCCACAAAGATCATTAGCCTCACGACCAACAATATACATAAATATTTAGCAACAGTTATTTGTAAGCCAGATAAATCTACGAACTGATGACATCAAGAATACCCTGGAAAGAATTAGGAGATCTATCAAAAAACATGAGATATAATCAACAAAACTCAAATGCGTAAGCTTTAAATCCTCACAATAGGGATGATAACCAAAAGCTGGCTGCCACTTGATTGAGGATTTTGGAGAGAACATAGTTAACAATGACATAGAGATAAGGAGAGAAGGAATAACCCTGCCTAATACCTCTTGAAGTATGAAAGAATCCCTCCAAACCACCATTAATGGAGACAGAAAACAAAGTCCTGGATATGCAGATGAAAATCCAATTTATAAACACCTCTGGAAGCCCCATAGCAATAAGAACAGAGACAATAAAAGACCAGTCAACCGAAAACACTTTTGCAATATCAACCTTAATTGCACACTGACCAGAGATAAAGGAATTGTGATAGCCCTTAACAAGCACCGTAGCCAACAACACATTTTCAAGAAGCAACCGATCTTTGACAAAAGCAGACTGATTAAGCTTAACAGACAAGGGGAGAATACCTTAAAAGAAATTAGAAAGGATTTTGGATATTACCCTATACATAAGGTTGCAACAAGAAATTGGTCTGAGATCTCGCATAGTAAATGGATCTAAAACTCTAAAGACTAGAGTCAAAGTTGTAGCATTAACCTCCGACGGAAGAAAGCTATACAGAAAAAGGATTGAATGACAATAATGAAGTCAGAACCAATAATATCCCAAGCAGCTTTAAAAAAACTCCACAGTAAAACCTTATGGCCCTTATTAGATGGCATAAAACAGAGCACTTTGTATTTCAGTTGGAGTAACAGGAGCTACCAGAGAAGAAGTTAAACTCTGAGAACAAGAAATATCGATCAAATCAGCAAAATTGGTTGAGATAACTTGCAAATTTAGCTGGACTAAAGAAGAGAAATAGCTGACTACTTATCTTTCAATGTCATCAGAGAAGGTAAGGGAAATGCCTGAAGCAGAGGTAATGCGTCTAGTGAAAAAAAAACAGTATTCTGATCCCTGTACTTTAAACCAGTTAATTCTGGATTTTTGTCTGAAAAATTGCTCTTCAATGAAAGCAAGATGATGCCAGCTATAGGTAGCTTTAGAGACAACATGAAATGAGTCAGTGCTAGGATCTTAAGAGCATTTTCCTGATATAAACGAAGATTGTCAAATGCTACTTTAGTTATAACAGGAATATTACCATACATGGATTTGTTGAGACTCCTCAAAATCGGCTTGAGAAGCTTAAGCTTACGATAAAACAGATGTAGAGCCATCCAGAAATGAAAAAGACCGGAGAGGATAACCAGGAATAACAAACCAGAGGCACAAACTGATCATTGCTCGTAAGACAATTGAAGAACTGGAACGGACGACGATTTCCTTTAGTGGGAGAAGAGAGCCAAACCAAACATCTAGAATGATCTGAAATTCTGAAATTCTTTCAGGAATCAAATTCAGCGTACAATGAAGGAAAACTCCTTAACCAGGTAGAGTCAATAAGAACTCTATCAAGCTTTTTCCACACTGGATGAAGTTCTCACTTATTAGACAACGTAAACAAAGCTCCCACATAAAGAAAATCCAAAAGATCATAGTTATGCACCATATTATGAAAATTTCTCATCCTAGACTGATTGAAGACAGAAATAGTATGATTAGAATGCTTAGAAGTAAACAAATCTCATTAAAATCTCCCTAAGAGAATCCAAGGGAGAGAAAGATGAGCATAAGTAGTCTTGATATTACTCAAATCCTGCCAGAGAAGACGATCAACCTCAAAATTTGAAGCATAGATTTCAGAACAAATAAAAGAAATTCCAAATGTTACAACGGTTATCTGGAATGTGTTCTGCTGAGAACTCTTAGCAAGAAGCAAAACAAGGACATCGTTTGAGAAACAGAACCAAATCCTGCCCAAATGATGAAAGTCATAGTTGGTTATAAACTGCCAGTTAGGGAAACAAGTATGCAAGATAGAAAGATGATAATCTTCTTGCACTCTAGTTTCCAAAAGACAACCAAAATCAGGAGCAATGTCACTATTCCATTTAGGCAACACACGATGTTTGCGTGATTTGTAAAACCACTAAAAAGATATCATAGCTTCATTGAGGAAACATTCAATGTAAAAGCAAAACCAGAAGCAGAAACAAGATTCTTAACCCGAGAAGAATTAGCACATGAACTCTTAGATTTTAAACCCTTGGCCTTGGTACAAGTCAACATAGTAGAAGCACTAGGTGAATCAAATATTTCTCCTTCCTTTGGAACATTAGCAAGCTCAAAGAATTCAAAAGGAGGACCAAGATAGATAGTCAAAGCATGTTGAAAAGTGATTCAAATTAGAGTTAATGATTTCAGTTACGTATTTGCTAGTGTTATTTCTAATCAATTGGGGTTTCAGTTTTATTTTTAATTATAAGACATAATGAGTCAACAGGTTTAATGGGTGTTGTTACGTTTTTGTTTCTTATAAATTTATTTAGTCTCTTTCGTTTTCAATTATCAGAGAATAAAAGATTTTCAGCAAAACTTTTTTTGTGTTCTCTATTCTTTTCTTACTCTGTTTCTTCTAGTGTTTTGTCTCGTAACAATATTGTGGTATCAGAGCTATGGTAGCTAATGGATCGAATCAGCAAGGTACGGTTCCGATATTTAAAGGTGAAAAATATCACCTTTGGAGTCTTAAGATGAAGACGATGTTTAGATCTCAAGAAAGTTGGTATTTGGTGGAGAATGAATTTGAAGATGCAAATCCTGCTGAACCTCATTAGCAGTTACGAGAGAGACACAAGAAGGACGCAAAGGCACTATTTTGGATTCAGACGGCTTTGGAGGATGATATCTTGTCTCGAATCTCAGCGGTGAATACATCTCACGAAGCTTGGGAAATTTTGAAGCATGAGTACATGAGAGATAAGAAGGCGGTCACTGTTAAGTTACAGACTCTTCGTCATCAGTTTGAAACACTTTTGATGAAGGAGAATGAGATGATGCATGAATATTGGGCGAGAGTTTCCACTGTTGTCAACCAAATGAAGTCTTATGGTGAATTCTTGTCAAATGATATTGTTGTGAGTAAAGTTCTTAGGAGCTTAACTCCAAAGTTTGAATATGTGGTACCTGCAATCATGGAGGCAAATGATATGAGTACATATACTTTTAACACCATGATAAGCTCGTTGATTGGTCATGAGGATTGTCTTCGAAATAAGACTGAGAAAAGTGAATAAAAAGCTTTCCAGATAAAAGGAGAGTACTCTGGTCAGAAAAATGGCAGCACTTATGAAGATGCAGGTAGATGACGAGGCAGATTGGGAGGTCGTGGAGACCATGGAAGAGGCAAAGGAAGATGTTACTATGATAACTCAAGAGGTACCAACAAAAGTGACATTCAATGTCATTATTGCAGGAAATATGGTCATAAGCATACCGACTGTTGAAGATGCAGAAAGAAGAAAAACATGCTAGCTTTGTTGAGCAAGAAGATGAGCAGCCTCGTTTTTTATGGTATTTAATAAGGAAGCGTCCATATTAAAAGGATATGGTCGTTGGCTTACCAAAGATTAATGCTCTTAAGTTGTGTGAAGGCTGCATATATGGGAAAAAAACTCACAAGCCATTTCCAGTAGGAAAAGCAAGAAGAGCAACTCAATGTCTTGATATTGTTCATGCTGATTTATGTGGCTCGATGCAGACCGCATCTCTTGGAGGCAGCAAGTATTTTCTGATGCTGACAAATGATATTAGTTGGGTGTATTATCTTGAATCAAAAGGAGAAGCATTCGAGATGTTCAAGAAGTTCAAGGCTTGTGGAGAAACAAAGTGAGCAGCGAGTTAAGGTGTTACGAACTGATAGAGGAGAAGAGTTTACATCCACTGAGTTTAATCAATTCTGTGAGAAAGAAGGGATACATCATGAGCTTACTACGAGTTAGCAGAATGGTGTAGCGGAAAGGAAGAACATAACTGTAGTGGAGATGGCTAGAAGCATGTTAAAATAAAAGAATCTACCTAATTAGTTTTGGGCAGAAAATGTGAGGACAACAGTGTACTTTTTGAACATATCTCCTCCAAGAGCAGTCTTAAACAGAACACCGTATAAGGCTTGGTGTGGCAGGAAACCTAGGGTGAGTCATTTAAGAGTTTTCAGTAGTGTTTGCTACTCTCTTATAAATGTTATTAACAGGAAGAAACCTGATGAAAAATCAGAAAAATGCTTTTTTTTTGGATATTGTTCACAATCTAAAGGTTATAGATTGTACAATCATGTGAGTGGGAAGATTATTGAGAGCAAAAACATTACCTTTGATGAGGAAGCGGTTTGGACTTGGCATGAAGGTGGAAATGGTGAGCTTGTTGAATTTTTCGTTGACAGCATTGATGAGCAAGAAGAGAGTCAAAATCCAGCACACTCTGCATCTAATACACTAGTAAACTCAGCGCCTAGCTCACCTAGAGTTAATGGGGCAAGTGATGGAGAAGGAATCTCAAGCACAAGTCCACCTCAAAAATTCAGATCACTGCGAGAAATTTATGAGGGACAACATGCATTTTTTAGTGTTGATCCAGTGACAGTTAATGAAGTAGAGAAGAAAGAAGAATGACGAAAAGCGACTGAAGAGGAGATCGCTTCTATAGAGAAAAATCAAACATGGCAGCTGGTTGAGTTTCCTGGTGATAAACATTCTATTGGTGTAAAATGGGTGTTTAAGACTAAGTATTATGCAGATGGCAGTATTCAAAAGTATAAGGCAATGCTGGTGGTTAAGGGATAAGAACAAAAATATGGAGTGGATTATGAAGATACATTCTCTCCGGTAGCAAGGTTTGGCACTGTAAGAATTCTTCTTGCCTTAGGAGCTTATATGGGTTGGCCAATATACTAGTTTGATGTTAAGTCAAATTTCTTGAAGAGGTTTATGTTGAGCAGCCTGAAGGTTTTGTAGCTGATGGCAAGGACGGTTTCGTCTACAGGTTGTATAAGACTCTTTATGGGCTTAAACATGCTCCGAGAACGTGGTACAACAAGATTGATTCTTTCTTTGCAGATTTTGGCTTTGAAATAAGCAAAAGTGAGCCTACTCTCTACATAAAAAAGCAAGGTGAAGGAGATATCCTTGTTGTGTGTTCATATGTTGATGATATGATTTACATGGGTTCTAGTGATTTACTTATGCTAAGTTCAAAGCTAGTATGATGGAGAAGTTTGAGATGACAGATCTTTGGTTGTTGTATTTTTTCCTTGGTCTTGAGGTTAAGCAAGTGGAAGATGGGATTTTTGTGTCTCAACATAAGTATGCTTGTGACTTGCTTTAAAAGTTTGACATGACAGATTGCAATGCCGTAGAAATTCCTATGAATGTCAATGAGAAGCCGCAAATGGACGACGAAACGGAGAGTGCATACGCAACAAAATTCAGGAGTTTAGTTGGAGGTCTAATCTAACTAAGTCACACAAGATCATATACTTGTTTTGCTGTGAGTGCAATTTCCAGGTTCATGTACAATCCTACCAAGCATCATTTTGGAGTAACAAAGAAGTTGTTGAGGTATATTGCAGGAACATCAGACTATGGCTTATTGTACAACTCAGTTTCAGAATTTGAAATGGTTAGATTCAGAGACAGCGATTGGGTAGAGAATGACAACTCTATCATCAACGGAAGCTGAGTATACAACAGCTACTGCAGCAGCGTGTCAGGCAGTTCTGCTTAGAAGAATTATGGAAAACATCAAGCAAGAACAAGTGCAGGCAACAACAATTTTTTGTGACAACAAGGCAACTATAGCGATGTTCAAAAATCTAGCATATCATGGAAGAACTACGCATATATCCATCAAGGTCCACTTCATCAGAGACTTGGTTAGTGAAGGTTCAATTGGTTTGGAGTATTGCAGCACAAATGAGCAGAGTGCAGATGGTCTTACAAAAGCATTATCGAATAAGAAGTTTGACTACTTCAAAAATAAGTTTGGAGTGTGCAAGTTTGAATCAAGGGAGAGTGTTGAAAAGTGATTCAAATTAGAGTTAATGATTTCAGTTACGTGTTTGCTAGTGTTATTTCTAATCAATTGGGGTTTCAATTTTATTTTTAATTATAGGACATAATGAGTCCACGAGTTTAATGGATGTTGTTACATTTTTGTTTCTTATAAATTCATGTAGTATATTTCGTTTTCAATTATCATAGAATAAAAGATTTTCATCATAACTTTCTTTGTGTTCTCTGTTCTTTTTTACTACGTTTTTATAGTGTTTTGTCTCGTAACAACAAAGCAGAAGATCTGCAAATTTAGCAGAGTTGCAGTTAGATCTTTTAACTGCATTCCAATTTAGATCATCGCCAACTATATAACATGGTAAGAAGAGGTAGAAATAGAAACACCAACATCCTGGAGAACTGCATTACTAACAGCATGAGAAATGCTTACAATGGGAGAAATTAAAACAATCCCTTTACCCTGATCAACAATAGGAGCGACAAAAAGATCGTCAATTATAGCATCGGAAGATCTAAGAGGAAAACTATTCTCAACAAAATCCACAACAGAAGAATCAATAGTACCAGGAAGAGAAGAAACTTGGAACCGAAGAGGAAATTAAGTCAATTCTCTTACCCATATCATCAACAGAGATCACAAAAGGAGCATCAACCACATTCTCAGAAGAAGTAGAAATTACAATGGGCACTTCCACATTATTAACCACAGACTTAGTAGCAGGGAGAATAGAACACTAAAAGAGAACATTAGTTTAGGGACCATTTTTTACAACGTTTTTGGGACGTTGTAAAATAGGGAGGTATTTGCAACTCCCTTACGACGTTTTGAAATAATGTCGTAAATGAGTTGTAAACGTACAACGAAAATTTACGTTGTAAACAAGTCGGTATTTTACGACTTCTTAACAACGTTTTCCCATTGCTTCAACAATTCGTTGTGAATTAGTCCCTAAGTTGCAACTCTTTTACGACCTCTGTAATTTACATCGAATTAACATCGAATGTCAAAGTAGGTATACACGTTTTTGTTGTTACGTAAAAGGTTTAAATAAAATTTAAACTTGGAGCTGTAAAGGTGTTGGTAAATTTAAAATTTTGTTGTTAAAACGTCACTACTTTACAACTCTTTTCCGACTACACTGTTTACAACTACTTAAGGACGTAATTTCAAATTAGATATTTATGGTTAGGTACATGTGTTGTAACTTACTCGTAATTTGCGAGAAGTTGTAAAATCATCGTTAATTTTTTGCCTATATAAGGAGGAAGGCTCTCTTCATTAATCACATCAAAAAACAAAAAAAAACGTGGTAGAGGAGAAAAAAAAACGATTTTGGGGAAAAATCCCAAAAATATCTTTCGGTGGAGATATTTTCGAGTAACAGAAGTGGATGTATATGCTTAGAGATGCTGCCGGAATCGTGACAAAGGAGTTTATGAATGGGGCAGAAATATTCATGCACCAGGCTAGTCAAACCGAAATCACGGTTGAATCAGGTAAGATGTTTTGTCTTTGTCGGAAATGCAAAAATACGAAATTCGCCTGAGTATAAACTGTTTGGAATCATATATTAAATAGAGGGTTTACACCGCATTATTACATTTGGTTTCACCATGGGGAAGGTGATAGCGGTCGTGGGAATGACGAAGCAAGTAGTAGTAATTTTAGGAATGTTGATGCTAATATAGGTGAATCAAGTAATTTGCATGATGTTGGTTATCAGAATGAGAATCATGGGGTTGTAGAGCATGATAGGATGCATGAAATGGTCATAGACGCATTTCAGGAAACTAATACTGATCAACCTATAGTTGCTGAGGCACTCAATTTAGATGCAAAAAGGTTTTATGACATGCTAGATGTTGCAAACCAGCCTCTCTACGAGGGGTGTAGAGAAGGTCTGTCAAAATTATCATTGGCAGCTAGGATGATGAATATTAAAACAGAATGTAATTCATCTCACTCAAAGAGTATTTGCGAGAAGAGTATTTGCGAATATTAAAACAGAATGTGGACTGACTTGCTCAAAGAGTATTTGCGAGAAGACAATGTGTGTGCTGAATCATATTATGAGACGCAGAAATTGGTCTATGGTCTTGGGTTGCCGTGTGAAACCATTGATGTCTGTATAGATAATTGTATGATCTACTGAAAGATGATGATGTGTTACAAGAATGTCGGTTCTGTAACAAGCCAAGACGCATGGGGTTCGAGCATATGATTGTCCTGCCCAAAAAAATTTTACGATGAAGGCAGTGCTTATGTGGACGATAAGTGACTTCCCTGCGTACGGAATGTTATCTGGTTGGACAACACATGGGAGATTGGCTTGCCCATATTGCCTTGGGAGAACAGATGCATTCCAACTGAAGCATGGTAGGAAGACGTTTTGGTTTGATTGTCATCGTCAATTTCTGCCAATTAACCATCCTTCTGAAGGAACACGACTCTATTCAGGAGTAAAGTTAAGGTAAAGGATCCCCCACCATTGTATCCATCAGGAGAGGAGATCGAAGCAAATATGGATTATTATGAGGCTTTGGCTACTGCTCCTCGAGGGGGTCATTGGCACGTTCCTAATAATAAGGACGCTGCTCTTTACGACGTTTTGGGTCGCCAACGTCTTTACGTTGTTTCTTTGTGTTTTTTTACTTTTATCATTTGTAAATTTTGTATAATTATAAGAGTATATGATTAAAACTATTATATCATATTTGCAAAATGTTTTATATGGTTGATATTACTTAGTTGATTTAAAATATTTTATAAGATTTAAATGATTTCTATAATGTTTAATACACATTAGAAAAAATAAATTAATTATAAAACGTCGTAAAGACAGTGGCAACTAGCAACGTCTTTACGACTTTTCTGGTCGCGAACGACCTTACAACGTTTCTTTGATTTGCGTAAAGGGTATTTGAATTTAACATAACGTCTCAATGAATTGTACCGTAGTGGTACATTGAATCCACATTTGCCAACTTCTTTACATCGAAAATGTTGTAAATTCGTCCCTAAATTTACAACTTCACGTTTTCCCTATAAATACATCACCAATTTTGCAACATCATTCCATCATTCTCCATTCCACAATCTCTTTCTAAGGTATCCCTCTCTCCCTTCTCTCTACAATTTTTTTTTTTTTTGCAAATTTAGGATTTAAAATTATGTAGGTTGTTTAGAAATGATGTAGTAGGTACGTAATTTAGAATTTAGGGTTTACATATTATTTAGTAGTATTCAACGTCTAATTTACGAAACATCATTTTGTAGGTACAAATTATGGCACCCCGGAAGCATACACGCCGTGTCCATTACAGTGACATACTGCACGGCACCGCATCATCTTCTACTTCCTCGGCTGTGCCAGAGACACAGTTGCAGTCACATCATCAGATTCATACACCCCCACATACTTCCCCAGCACCAGAAGTGGCCGTAGATCCCCCTCCGACGAATGTTGCGGTCCATCCAGACCTCTTGGTGCCGCCTGATGCACCTTACGCGCAGTACCGGGTTGAGAATATTCTCGTGGCACCAAACCGTGAGAATTTTCCGCATTTACACGTCGATCG
Source organism: Lepidium sativum (assembly GCA_023374145.1). Classification (NCBI taxonomy): domain Eukaryota; kingdom Viridiplantae; phylum Streptophyta; class Magnoliopsida; order Brassicales; family Brassicaceae; genus Lepidium; species Lepidium sativum. The sequence continues at coordinate 11,199 of JAKUCM010007205.1, read as the reverse complement.
TCCAAACGGAACCTATTGGTACATATTTAGTTTAATTTACATACTAAATTTAAGCATTTATTAAAAAATTTCACGTTCGGTATTGATAGCAAAGTGGGACGTAACATCACAGAATGCATCAAAAGCTATTTCGTAGAGACGACTCCAAATTGGAAATCAACACCACATTACATTCGCATAACGTGGTTCAAGATTTTTGCGGTAATTTTTTTTTTCATTAATTTTTATTATTCAACATACTATAATATATATTAAATATTAATTAATTATTATAACTACTAGCAATGTTGGAATTGGGACGTCTCTATCAACGAGACTGTCCGAGATGAGTTCAACCGCAAAGCCATGAAGCGGCTTATTAACACAGTCTCGGACTGGAAAACCGAGTGGGAGGTGAGGAGAGCTGCTCAGTGTTCCGCCTCCCGGAAGACGATTGGGCCCGACGGCTTACCAGTCGCAATGCCGCACACTGCAGGCCAAATGCCTTTTGGCGGAGTGGCAATACAAATCGTAAGTATTTTTTAAAATAATTTTTTTAATTTATAATATTTATTAACATAAATTAATATTTAATTAAAATTGAATTTTATTAGGCGGAAAAAACTGGACAGATTCCTACACTTCCAGAACTCTATGCCGCAACCCATAAGAAGAAATCTGGCGTCTTCGTCGATCCACGTTGTGAGCTGCTACATACCCAGGTTGAAGCTGCGGTTCAGGAGCATCAAACGCAGCTTTCCCAGGAATCCACCGACGGTACTCCAGTCAAATTGAATGCTCCGGAGATCAACGCAATTTATAAGCAGGTATTAAATTAAATACTTTAATTTAAATAATATTTTTTCCCTGACAAATCTTTTTTGTAGATCGCTCCAACTAAAAAGAGACGGATTATTGGCATAGGATCCGCCCAAGATGTCCAGAGAGTCACTTCTAACTGGATTGGCGAAAACTCAATCCATACTCAGTTGCAAGAATCTTGTGCGGAAATTGCTTCGCTAAAGCAAACGACGGATGAGAAATTCGCAGCCATGGAATCCATGATGGATATTTTGGTTGCGGGCAATCCACATGCATCTGCGGCTTTGGAGTTTAGACGTCGCAACCTCGGGATTAGGCTTACGGAGAATGTCGAGGTCAATTGGAACTAAATTTTGTAAAAAAATTTTAATTATATATTTTAGTTTTATATTATAATTTTATTTTATTCATTTCATATTTTTATTTAAATACAAAAAAATTAAATTTCACAATTTTAATAAAAAAAATACATAACAAATTTTAGTCCCTAACTAGTTGTAAATTATTTCGTCTTTAAATAGTTGTAAACAATTTTCGTGTTTAAGTAGTTGTAAACAATTTCATCTTTAAGTAGTTGTAAAATTTTCGTCTTTACTTAGTTGTAAAGTTTTTGAATTTAATACATTGTAAAAAAATTCGACTCTAATTAGTTGTAAACTAAACGTTGTAAGTTACTTGCTAAGTTTACAATCAACTTACAACGTATATTTTGGCATCGAGTTTACAACGTACTACTACATTTACGACGTTTTTACAACTCCCATTTTACGACGTTTTAACAACGTTATTATTGCGTTGTTAACTTTTACAACGTTTTTACAACGTTTTATGTCTTACGACGTGCAAGACACGACATACCACGTGGCGTCCCTAATACGTTGTAAAAGTCCTTTACAACGCTTTAGGGATGAAAATGGGAGTTGTAAAACTCATGTTCTCTTGTAGGGAACTATAATCTTTGCCTTGCTTGCCAGAGCTACCATTCTTTGCAACATGCCCCCATTTACCAAAAATATCACAACGAGGAAGAAGCCATGGAAAAGAAACAGGAACACAAGAGGTTGAAAATTTACCAACCGCAAGATTAACCTACTTAGGTAAAGACAGCTACAAATTTACCTTAATCAACACACGAGAGATTTCAGAATGAAGATATTTTTTAGTAGAAGGATGGAGCTGAACCGGAGATTGCCAAAGCCAAAGCCGATTAACTGCAGCATGAATTGTTCTTATGTGAGGAGCATCACCAACAAAATGTCCAACAATGAAAGAATCCCAAAGAAGAGAAGAAATCCAAGCGAGAACAGGGTGATCTACCGGAGAAGAGCCCAACACACAAAACGAGATTGAAGAAAGAGAGACGGGAATCTTAGAAGAAAGAAAAGAGGAAGAACCTCCCTCCCTTGATACAAGAGAAAACCCAACCACAAACACCAAGGAAAAACCACCACTTTTGTTTGTTTAAGTTTGCGTGAGTCTACTTAACAGACTCACATCTTTGTCATTCCTCATTGATATATCACTTCCTATAACTTGTGAACAAGAAAAGCTTTCCAATCAAAGCTCTTCATTTCTTATGACAAGAACATCTATAACAATTATATCTAATGAAATTGTACTTTACAATGTTTACGATCATCATCTTCACTCAATTGCAACTCTTATTTGATCTGGCTTGGTCATTTTTTCCTCTGTTTCAATTAAAAAGAAAACTAATTAACATTAAATTGAACATCCAATCATGTTAACAAATTTTACAAGCAGCCACATCAAGACATAACACTGAGCTTATTCCATGAAGTTGTTCAACTACACATTTCATTTGTGGAGAATTACTGAGTATTCCTATGTTCAAAAACTCATTAACGATTTCCATTTGTTCTGAACATGATTCGGGCAGTGAACCAACATACCTGGAAGGGAGGCAAAGGCTAGTGAAACATCTGTTACGGGGCTTATAGTTGTTGAACAATGCCTGTTCCATAATATCTGACCGAAGATTCCTATAGTTGTTGTTATCTTCCTTTATGGTTGTAGTACTCGTTGATACTTCCATTATAACCAAGTTTGTAATTTGCAATTTCCTTGCTTCAGAATCTACCTTAAAGCCAGTGGAAAATTTAAGATGGTCTAATTCAGACTAGCTTAATTCAGCTTATTGTGCACATAAATCCATCCGAGTCAGAAGACACTTAGGGTAAAAAACCTCTCACCTTTAAGGGAAGAACCAAGCTTTGGAGGAGACGAGATCATAGGTCTATACATACCGAGTCGTGCCTCTCATATACCAAAAAGGAAATTGCTCTAGGCCGTCAATATTTTTTGAGTTTAAAAACCATATTTTTATATAAACAGTTAAAATAAATTTTATCTGCCGAGAAACAAATATCCAATTATCTAGTCCCTAATTTAGTTAGATATGAATTAATGAGTTGATATCGAATTATTACTTGTTGACCAAAACAAATTATTTTTAAACTTTACAACTATAAACATATTAAAATGATTAAATTTCAAAGTTCATGAAATTAAAAACAATTCTTAATAAACAATATATCATTGAAATTTTTTGTAATACTAAATATTATATATTAAAATACGCTATACTAAATTAGTTTTCTTATACATTTAAATTTACTATAATTATATCTAAAATTGCTAGAATATTTATAATATTTTAAATCATAGTTTATACAAAATATGTAATAGTTTTGATAATATATAAATTTATATAAATAAAATTTAGTAACTCGTATTTTACAATTTGCTCTAAATATTTAGGCACGGTAGTGCGTACATATAATTTAGATATTCCTTCACTTTCTCCTCTTCTTCTTAGTTACTTACTTAATCCCTAATGTCTTGGACCCTAAGAGCATCTCCAACTAGAAATCTTTTAATTTGGGTCTTTTACCCAATAAAATTTTAATATTTTAATATAATATATTTTTTAATTAAATTTTAATTCTAAAAAAATAAATTAACCAATGAAAAGAAGACAACTCTCTTACTACTTAAGAGATGAGTCTTAAAAGAAATATTTTAAGAGACCCATCTTTCTATTTCTCTTCTTTTATCAACTTTTTAGAATTTTTTATTCTTAAAAACCACCTCCAATAATCCCATTGGAAAACCCTATTGGAGGTGGTCTAATATCCCAAATTTGGAAAATGAGCATAGTTCGAGATCACACCACATTCTATTAGCGACTACACACTTCCACGAATATTACACAATTCGTAACATTACCTGCCACAGATACGTCGTTCGTCTTAGATGATACAGAGTTTGACGGAGAAGGCGTCGTGAGCAGTGGGAATTCGGAAAACAGAGGAGGGAACAAGTATCCGTCGGATTTGAGGTAAGCCACAATATTCCTCACATATCTTCTGTACTTCTTCTTCTTGAATTTCGTTCGCGAATTCAACGAAACTCTCTTCGTTCCTTCCATGTTAACTTCAATTGCTTGCGTCTCGATAATATGAAAAGACTAAAGGAACCACGGAGAAGAAGAAGAAGATTGATCACACGCGTCGCCATGTTCTCACAGTGCTTTGACGGATAGACGCTGAAGTAAATGCCACGTGTCCTAACAAACAAAAGGACAATGATGTTCAAGCCCATGTATGAGAAATATGAAGTTATGATTTAAATAAATGCGTATTATTTATTACAAAACAAAAGAGATTCATAATAGATAAAAGTGAGTATAAGTTTGGAAGTAGGAAGAGGATAATGAAAGAGAAACAAAAGTGAATATTTGTTTAGTATGATTGGCTCCGTTTTTATTTTTTATTTTTTTTAAAATTTGTTAAGGGATTCATTGATGTGGATAAAGCCTATTCTTCCACCCTCTTTCTTCTTTTGTTTTGTTGACTTTTTCCTATATCTATTATTTTATGTCGCCATCTAAACTATTTTTTTTTGTCAAACAGCATTATATAATATAATACAGAGTCAAAATCGAATATTACAATGATAATCAAGAGCTTATCTTACAAGCGGTGCGAGCAAGAGAATCAGCTTTGTAATTTAGAGCCACCCAAACTATTTAGAACTCCCAATTCTATAAAATAATATTATTTTCTTTTCTTTTTAACATTTCAAGATATATCATAAGTAATTATTTTAAATTTTATGATTACCAGTTTAATTAGTGTTCCAAGAGATTCATGTACGTCTATTAAAACAGAATAGTTATATTAATACATTATATATTTTAACCAAGCGATCTTAAAATCCAACAGTATATTTTTTTGAAAGGTGCTGAATTCAAATTGTTCGGCCACTGATTTTAGAAAGAACAATTGGCCTTCGGGAGAATATGGGCCAAAGGTTATCAATATATATATATATATATATATATATATATATATGAAGTATCTTTTTATATACTGTATTATTAAATTCAGACTTTTATGAATCTCTAAATTTTATGCGATGAGAACATAGCTAATAATCATTATCGTATTTTATGTGGTGCAATATAAAAATACAAATACATCTACTACGACTGTGGATATTAACTATATATATAAAAACAAGTGGAATATCTAAGGCATTCACATTTCCCAACAACAAGGCACGGATATAATTTTGATAATCAATCAAGAGAAAATGATGAAATGGTAAAAATATCTTGATTTTTTTTATAAATTAAAAGTAAACAAATTGAACTAAATATTTTTTATTATAATAAATATTTATATGATTTATAATGGATATATATATATATATATATATATATATATAATTAATTTATGTTTATAATAGATAAAACAAATATATTTGTACATCGAGAATAATAATACTATATTATATTTTCAATGAATATTAATATAACATATTAGTCTATTATCGATATGATTTATACTAAAAAAATGTTTTTTATAATTTAATATTTAAAATATGTATTTCTATAAAACAAAAATGGATATTTTTCATAATTTAAATTTTAAAAGAACCTTTCTTCTAATATTGCCATCAATCAAATCTCAATCAGATCATAAACGACAGATTGCAGTTGCTAGTTGGGGAGCTCAAAACTCCTACACACCTAATTCTTCCTAATTCCTCATTTAAAGGATACTTTTCTTTTCTAATTGACTATTAATTTGACTCAATTTTCAAAGCTACATCAAATTAAAAATATTAAAAAAATATTCAAGGCTACTAGTACTTAGGGCATCTCCAATAACTCCTTTTGTTTTTTTTGACAACGGCATATAATTTGAGTAACCAAAAACAAAAGTGATGAGTTATCGGTCATAAAGGAACTCTCTAGCCCTACGGGACAGAAAATCCGTTTTATAATTGAGCGCCCTCAGGATGACCGACAAAGAGAGAACCGAGAAAGATGAGCATAACCATGCAAATCTCTAGTGGTATGGGCTAAAAGCAGGCCAGTCTTCCGGTTGCTCAAAAATTCTCACCACCATCTCGTTGTCCATCGAAACCTCCACTTCTGATACATGAAGAGCCACCAAAGATTCCAACGCCCACAGCACCGCCTCCAACTCTGCATGTGTAGCGGATAAACACCTTGAGACACTCTTGGCTCCCATCCGTTCTCCACCCACTGAATCTGAGAAACAAAACCAACCTAAACCAGAATATCGATCGGTAATCTTACAGGGCGCGTCCACAAAGCACTTAAAGCCCATGAACTGCATATTAGATGTGGTAGGGAAAACTAGATTGGATTTCCTAACAGAATTCTAAAGCGAGGGGAAACTCCTGCTATTAGACACCTCTAAACCTGCTGCAGACCATTCAACATAATCTTCACTGGCCATACTCAACACCCGTTGTGGGTCTATAAAATTTACTAGAAAAACATAAGGCATTTCTCGATTTCCAGAGGTGCCATAAAATCCAAGGAAATACCTGGCATTCAATCTTATCCAGCAGCCGCCGGAACAAATAATCCAAATTAAACCAAATTGAGGCACCAGGAAATACATTTGGTGCCGATGGGACGCAATACAAAGCCCAAACCTGCAAGGCTGGCGGACAAAGAAACAGAGCATGATTAACAGACTCTTGGTCCTCATCACACCGAGTGCACCTGGGATCCCCAATAATTCCTCTCCTTGCAATATTTTTACTAACAGCAATACATCCTGACAAATTTTGCCAGATGAAATGCTTAATCTTGTTTGGACAGTTCAATTTCCAAACTGAGCTATATAGGTCCCCAAAACCTGGGCCCATCTGACCCTGGTCCGATTCATGTCGCTGTACCTCTAACTTATAACCAGACTTTACCGAATACCTTCCTTTTGGCGTGTAATGCCATCCCCAATAATCTTGTCGATCCCGGATTGGAATGGGGATCCCTAGAATAAGTTCGACATCGTCAGGATCAAAATACTATCGAACTAAAATCTCCTTCCATGTACCTCTAGACCTATCAATAAATTGATCAAGTGTCAAATCAGGAAGCACGTTCAAACACGACCATCTCGCCGGTCTAGGAATCATGTCATACTAGACCTTGATTGTCCTCCCATTACCAATTCTCCGGATACAACCCTTATGCACCAGACCTCTCGCTGAGTATAAACTACGCCATCCATATGATGGTAGAACCTTCATAGGTACCTCTAATAAACATTTGTCCTTATAATACCGACCCTTAAAAACTTTTGCTACTAAGGAATTTGGATTATTTAACAATCGCCAGAGCTGTTTAGCCAACATTACCGTGTTAAAATATTCGATATTCTGAAACCCTAAACCACCCTCCTGTTTAGGTTTACACAATACATCCCAGTTACGCCAATGAATCCCACTAGACTCCCCCGACCCAGACCACCAAAAATCAGCTATCGCCGAGAGTAAGTTCTCGATAACTCCCCGGGGCAGCCTATAACAAGCCATAACATACGCTGGTAAAACTGTTAAAACTGACTTAATTAAAACCTCCTTCTGAGCTTTAGATAGAAATCTAGTCGACCAATTATTAATGTGAGATTGTAGCTTATCCCGCACGAAAGCAAAGACTTTTGTTTTCGCCCCTCCTACATTCTCTGGGAGACCTAAATACGTTCCCATTCCTCCTAAAGTAGTAATCCCTAAAACCTCTTGAATCCCCAATCTTAACATCTCAGGAACCATATGTCCAAATTGTATAGATGATTTCCCAAAATTTATCTGTTGCCCAGAACTCAATTCATACTCCATTAAAATCAATAAAATTTGACTAGCCTCTTCTATAGTTGCCTTTGAGAAAAATAGACTATCATCTGCAAACAAGAGATGCGAGACTGCTGGGCTTTCCCGAGCTATAACTAACCCTGTAAGAACTTTATGCTCCTCAGCCACATGGAGTTTACGAATTAACCATTCCGTACATAAAATAAAAATATAAGGTGATAAAGGATCCCCTTGTCGTAGTCCCCTTTTCGGTATAATATATCCCCCCAGGGACTCCATTAATAAGCACCGAATATTCGACCGATGTTAGACAGTACATTATACATTGTACCCATCGCTCACAAAAACCCATTTGACGAAACATAGCTCGTACAAAATTCCATTCGATCCTATGATAGGCTTTACTCATATCAGTTTTGATAGCCATATACTTGTCACGGACTGACCCATTAGTGCGCAAGGCATGAAACATTTCTTGTGCAATTAAAATATTATTGGATATCAATCCTTAAACCCTCAAATTTTGAGGTTTTTGTAAATCCAACAAATCCTTAAAACTTCAAAATTTGAGGTTTTGAATAGTGTAACTTCAAATTTGAGGTTTCACTATTGAAGCCACTAAAACTATTGGATATTTATGATTTAGTCATTTGATTTATATATAAATTTAATATTACTATTAAATTTTCTTTTATATCAAATAAATCCACTAATATAAAATTAAAGTTTTTAATCTAGAATAAAAATTACATAACATCAAATAAAATATTTAACAAACAAAAAATACATAAATTTTAATAAAAATTACAAGATGAAAGACAAATTAAAAATTTTAAGAAAAATCACAAAATTAAAGACAAACTACAAAATTAAAGACAAATTACATAAATACGAATATCATAGGTTGTTCCACAATACTAATACTCGGGTAAATCTGATCTGGAACCTCCAATATCACCATAATATTGTTCATAAACATTTGGAGTAATAGGAGGTTATTGTTGTGGTTGTTCTTAATTTCTTTTTTGTATGATTCTTTTTTTCTCAAATCGTAAAAAACTCACGCGTAATAACATCATATATATTGTTTAAATTTGTTAGCAATATATTGTTTTCCATCTCACGTTCTTTCAAGGCTAATTTTTTTACTTGGTTTTGCATACGTAAATTCTGCAACTCATAAGTCTTCTCTCTAGCTGATGCACTTTCTTTCAAAAAAGAAAGAAGTTTTTCATTTGATGAAACCACAAAATCAAGAGATGAATTATTATTACCTTCGACCATTTTCATTTTAAGTTTTGCTTTCTTTGATCCAATGGGGCGTTGTGATGAAGTTGATCCACCATCTTCACTACTTAAATTGATTGAAAACGAAGATAGTCCAAGAGATTGTGATTTTGGAGATCCAATTGTTTCACTTCCTTCGAAATTGATTAATCGATCATATATGGGAGCATTACAGAAATATTGATATTTAATATTGATATTATTTGTGTAATATACATTTTATTAGTATATATGTAATTTTAAATTATTATGCAACTTTATATTTTCATGTAATATTGTGTGTAATGTTTAATTGTATGTTTTATGTATAATTATGAAATTTTATTATTTTTTAAACTATTACTATTGTTATGGACTATTATGAAAATTACCAATAGTTTTAAGGTTTTTTTTGAAGACCTTGTTGGAGTTCACTCACCTAAAAACCTCATTTTGAAGTTTCACCACCCTCAAAATAAGGATCCTTGTTGAAGATGCCCTTAGGTAAACTCTCATTAAGTAAGAGGTTTTGCTTTGTTGAGTTTTGTTTGTTTCATTCCCATGTACCATGCAAACATTAATTCTGTTTCCCTAACCATCATTACAATTTTGTACAAAACATTTATTTGAGAATATGAGAGAAATAATACGAAACGAACAATGAGTTTTAGGTGAATCGATTGCGTCTTGAGTTACTTTGCAATGATTCCTTTATTTTTAAGAAATTGAATAACAAAAGACTTATGATAAGGAGGGCACCATACAAATCGTGCCAATGAGAAGCAGGTTATAAATTGAATGTGTGTGGGCCAAATGTTTATTACATGATGAGCTTTTATTTGTAAATCAGACGAACATAATCGTACGTGCTCTCTCTTCTTCTTACGTCTGGTTTTTAACTGTATCAATATTCATACAAAAAACAAACTTTATCAATATTGACAAAATTGGCATAAAATAGTGATATATATATATATATATCTTTCATTTTATATGTTTTGTAACATAATAAATAGTTTTATAAATTCACAGTGAGACTATAATAATTTATTAATGTTATAAAAAACTACTCTCTTTGTCCTATATTATAAGATGTTTAAGAGGTTTTTTCTGTTCCGTTTTAGGAATTCTAATATAAAATTTAATGTATCTAATATTTTTCAACTATGAAAATTCCATAGTATTTTTTATGATTAGGCAAATTATAATAAATTTAAATACTATTTTTTTATATTAAAGTATCTAAATAAAAAGAGAGATTAAAATATTTAGAGGTTGTACTGTATTTTTCGAACTACTTACTTTTTTGATTAATTTCATATATGTTTTTGCATCGACATTCAGAAATTCGTTGGGATCAAATCTTTTAGGTTTTTGTGTTTTTGATTTTATTAAGGAAGTTATAGTGGATAACACTCAATAATTAGATATTTGCAGAAGTAACAAGTGAGAAATGAATAGGAGTTTGTTTTTTAGAAAATGCCATAATACTCGTACTCTATAGTTTATTGTTTTTAATGATAAGCATTGCTAACAATATTATTGTCAGTTTTTAATTCGTGTTGTATGTTTATTTTCAATTTTTTTGTAATATATTTATAATTATCTCCATAAATCTTTTGTTACCAATTTACACAACTTGTTATCGTAGTTAACTATATTATTATTGTGTAAAATACACCATTATCAGATCAACAACCTCTTATTATTTCTCCTCTTTCTTCCATTACTTATATATTCCAACTTTTTATCATGACAAATAAAATATTACCAATTAAATAATTTTTTTATCGTTACATAAATAGTCTAGTGGTGTTGTCACATTACAAATCTTCAAGGTATCAGAGATCGAAACCTCTACCTGCAGTAATAGGAGCAAGATTTAAAAATCCAAAAGGTTAATTGACAAAAAAAACTTGTTATGGTCACTTAAATGAATACAGAAAGATAAAAGCAGGAATCTATGTTATTTTT
>JAKUCM010007204.1:0-32874 GCA_023374145.1 Lepidium sativum | reverse complement strand
AGAAAAAAAATTTGTTAAAAAACTCAAATATAAAATTTCAAGAAAGCTAATTAGTTATTGCTAAAATATTATAAGAAAAGTAATTCAAATTAAGATTCTAAAAGCGGCTATATGATTTATTTATCCATTCAAGATTTTCTAAGTAAAATATTCCCTACAATGACATTTTTAATTATTTTTTGTATCAGCATATATATTCTTGTGAGAAGCAAGACAAATAATCATCCATAATAATTGATGAATTATTTTCCAATTAATTAGTTGTACAGATAAAGGTAAACCCCTTAATTTGTTCTACGCTTAGTATAACATGCGTACGATATAATAAGATATTAAGGAATGTTTTGTGCACGTTTCTTTGTTAAAATGTTGTCTCCCAATTCTTATTTCAGATGCCAAACAATAATATCTCACATATGAATCTGAATATATATATCATTAAGGAAAAAATAGAGTTTGTAAGAATTACAATACAGCCCACTCCAATCATTCAGCTTTAAGATCTGAGTGAGGGACGTATATGATTGGTTCTGGCCTGGACCGGACACTATACATCAATTAAATCATGTCCTGCAAATTGACACTCATCAAATCCATCGTCTTGTGAACGAAAATTCATACTTATCTAACTATATGTTTGTGATAATATTATGTTTCTTTCTAAGCGTTAAAATATATTTTAATAATATTGGTTGGTCCAATTACACAATATATTGATCAGTTGCCTGCAATATGAGATACAATTTGCATATATTCTATTACATTCGGGACCATCAAAAGAACAAAACTTAGAAATATCTTATAAAGTAACAAATGAATAGGTATGAGTTACAGTAATGATGTGAGGTAACCAACAACAATAATGATGAAGTGATACTTTTTGGATCTGGAAACTAAATGAACAATCACAGCGAATAATGATGAACTTTTTGTTAACGAATACTAATTTTGCGACTTTAGTTTAATGAATCCATTTTTGACTGAGAAAAGACATGAAAGTGGAAAGTGGGAAGCTGATCTTTTTCTTTTATCTCACTATATTCTCAGTGGTTTGGTTTTTTTTCTCTTTTGTTTTACTGTCAATTATATATATAGTATTATATAGTATTATTGTTAAATGGATATATAAATTTTAACGTGCTAAACAATAATATGTAATTTTAAAACTATAGATCACATGCTTGTAAATAGCTCTGTAACGGAGTGGATATCCAGTATTTTTAAGGATATGTGTATATATTTTTGAAGATTACAGATATCCGTAAAAAAGTGGATATCCGCTAAATATTTTTATCCATATCTAAAATCAATTTTTAGTATAAAAAAAGAGATTCAAATTTTTTCTTAAAAACTTAAGAAAATACATTTTTCTTTCAATTTTTTAAATAAAAATATACAATGTTGGAAACATAAATACCAAAAATGATAAAAATATAAAATAAACAAAATAAAAATACTCATATATATATATATATATTAAAACATAATAAAAAATAAAAATAAATAAAAAATTATAATAGATACTCAGAATATTTATTTAATAGCCATATAATCAGTATCCGTATCCGTATTCGTATCCGTTAGATCTTGAATTTTACAATCCATATATCCGTTTTCGAATACAAATCTCAATATCCAACTAATATGGATATTTAATCCCAGATCTACTTGTAAGTACAAATATAAATTAATTCAATATCATTTAAAATATATATATATATATATATATCACATATACCTTTTAAAAAAAAATGCATATACAAATGTTTTGACTTCTGAAAGTTGTATTCTTCATTCATCTCTCAAATATTCTAAGTTTCTATCAAAATAATAATGCAGTGATTGTTTATAGTGCCATCTTACCCATTATTTTCAAATGCAACTATCACATTTCGTTTTATAAAAAAGTAAAACTCTCTTTTAGCTTTTAAATGTTTACTTTTGTGATTGTAAAGTAAAATATGTTAAAAGATTATCAAGTCAATAAATCTTGATAAATCCTTTATATAATTTGGTATTTTTCTCATAAATTGAGAAGAATATGATTTATAAAACTTTTTAAATTTATCGGTTGGATGGTATAGATTCTTATCTTGGCCTTCTAAAGAATATTGGAGGAACCTAAATCATCAGAAAATCAATTATGATTCTAGAAGTAGTAGATGTGGGCACATACAGAGACTATTAACCATGTCCTTTTTGAATGTCCCCCGTATTAAACTCAATAAGTTAAGTGGCAAAGAAGTTTGAGTGTGTCACAAGCTTCTGTTGGCTTACTAACTAAAGAGTAGAACTCATGAAATGCCATGACTACAAAAGATGACTTCAATAAGCAAAGTTGAAATAAACTAAGTCACGTGTGTGTTAACTTGGCTCAGCAAAGTTACATGTGACTTCTTTATTATAACTGTTGGGATATATTAGGAAAGGTTTCCCCTTCTCTTTTGTAGTTGCAGATTTGGTTTGTACCCATTTTAGGTAAGTTTTGTCTTTAGTATTTGGGAGTATATATGATAGTCTAGCTGTGTGTATTATGTATGTATATGATAGGTTTTCGTGGGTCTCTCTACTATATATATGTTGTAACACATTTGTAAAGTTTAAGTGAAAGAAACACTTTCATACTATATCTTCTCAGCCACCTAAGGCTCCTCCATTTTCTTATTCATTCTCAGCTCATTCTCTCTTGAATCTCTCTATTTCTACATGGTATCAGAGCACAAGAACCCTTGAGACTTTCCTATTCCGCTGAATCTCTTCTTCTTCTATCTTTGGTTCGAATACTCCATTGTTGCTGCTGTTGAAAGGCTTGTCTATTATCCAGTGGGTAATAGAGTGTTATTCTCTCATTTCGTAATTGAATGCTTAAAATCTAATGTGGTGCATGTTACACTCAAAGGAGTGAACTATCTCTTGATGTCTAGGACTGTAAAGGTCTGTTTTGAGTGGTCCGAGGACTTTGGAGACACATTGAAGGTGATGGTCCAAAGAGGTTGGTCCGATCTGTAGGAAAAGAAAGGACGGTGAAGGAAGAAGTGTGGTTGTGGTAGATGCAAATGTAGAAAAAGCAAAATGGTACCAAGATGACCAAGTTGCTCTTGTCATTTTATAAAGCTCTCTGGGACCCAGCCATCTATGAAGCCTATTGCTACTGTGAAAGGGCCAAACAATTGTGCACTCAAGAAAGTGTATGGTAACTTGTCAAACCTCAGCCGAGTCTATGAGGTAACGAAGGTTATAGTGACTCAACAAGAGGATATGGAGTTCACTCAATGGTTTGACAAGTATAGATCTCTTTGGGCTGAGTTTGAAATGCTTAGGCCACCTACCATTGACCCGACGGTGTTGGGAGAAAGACTTGAGCAAGACAAGGTATTTGGTGTAATTTTGAACCTATATCCAATATATGAGTGACCTTATTCACCATCTCTTGAGGCAAGACAAGCTTCCAAGCTTAGAGGAAGTATGTGGCTCCATTCAAAGGGAGCAAGGATCTTGGAATCTCATTGGGATTAAGGGGGAGGTTGTCTTGACCAACAAGGTTGCGTTCAGGCCTGAGGAGAAAAAGACATGGTTCTGTGACCATTGCAAGAGGAAATGGCATGGCAAGGACCGCTACTGGCTACTCCATCCTCATCTCAAATAGAACCGGCCATGGGAGAAAAAAACCTAAGCCAATCTTGCAACTGAAGTGGAGACTCAAAACAACATGGCTGCAAGTTTATATTCTCAAGTGCCTGAAGGAAAGACTCTAGTTGTGACTACTGGTGACTATGTGAAGAAATCAAGATCTTGATGAGCTCATCAAGTCCATCAATGCACTAAATGAATTTGGTACCTCTTATCACTCATCTAAACATTTATATAGTCTTATTGTTGATTCATGGTGCTTCACATAATATGATTAAGAACCCTAGGTTGGTTAGTAACTTAAAACCAAACTTAGGGATGTGGTAATAGCATATGGTAAAAAAGGTACCTATAAGAGGCATTGGTGACCTTGAACTTGTTTGATAAATGCTCCAAGGCGTTTTACATGCATTCGTTGACTTCCAACTTGTTTAGTGTAAGTAAAACGGTTTGTAACTTGAATTGTAGAGCTATATTTGAGCGTAATGGAGTTTGTTTTTAGGATATTAAGAGTGACCAAGTCATTGGAGAAGGAGTCAATAAAGATGGATTAAATCTGCTTGAGGATGCTAAGAGAGATCCAATTTTACATTTACCTATTTCTTGTTTATCTAGTTCTAAGAGTAGTAATGAGAGTGTTATGTGGCATGCTAGACTTGGCCATGCTCTTCTCGTGCTTTAAGCATATTATTATCTAGTTTGTCGTTTAAAAATGATGATTGTGAGGCTTGCATACTTGGAAAACATTGTAAATAAGTGTTTCCTAAGTCTTCAACGGTTTATAAACATTGCTTTGATTTAGTGCATTCTGATGTTTGGACTTCATCTTGTGAATCTAGAGAGCATCCTAAGTATTTTGTGACTTTCATTGATGAAAAATCCAAGTATACTTGGTTAACCTCGTTGCCATCAAAAGATAGGGCGTTAGAGGCTTTTGTTAATTTCCAATCATATGTGACTAACCAATATAATGGGAAGATTAAAATGTTGAGAAAAGATAATGGTGGAGAATACACTAGTCATACCTTCAAACAACACTTAGCCAAACATGGAATTATACATCAAACAACGTGCCCATGTACACTACAACAAAATGAGATTGCCGAGAGAAAGAACCGCCACTTGATGGAGGTAGCAAGATCGATGATGTTTCATACAAATGTCCCTAAGAAGTTTTGGAGTGATGCCGTAACATCTGCATGCTACCTCATCAATAGACTTCCAACCAAAGTCCTACAATATCAATCACTATTTGAAGTACTAACTCAAATTAAGCCATCTATTAACCACTTGAGATTTTCTGGTCTGTTTGTTTTGTGTTAGTGCCATGTGATCATATGAATAAGTTGGAAGCCAAGAGTTTAAAAGGGATGTTCATTGGCTACTCCACAACTCAAAAGGGGTTTAAATGTTATGTACCGGAGACTAAGTGTGTGCTTGTGACTCGAGATGTCAAGTTTGTAAAGGCATATGAAACAAAGATTGGGAAGGACTGAAGGACCGCTCGGACTTAAGCTCGGATAAGGCTGCGACCTTGAGAAGCCTATTGGAACGAATAAGCATAGGCCACTCGACCAACAACTTGAGTGACTCAAGGTCGAGTACTGACCAGAATGTTGAGGTTCCTATAGGCTCTAATGTTGAATATGGAGCAGGTGAGGTAGAAAATAATAAGGATGATAGAGACCTAGCTGACATCACATTGGAGCCAAGTGAGCTAGTTGAACCAAATTTGGCTCATGTAGAGGATGTTGATTACCAAAGTGAGGCTGCGGATGGGACTCAAGATCCTACTATACCAGCGACACCCATGCTGCTAAGAAGAAGCCAAAGAGTGAGGAAATACCCTTCTAATTGGATCAACACTCGAGTGTACTACAACAATAAGATAATAGCTCATCCAACTCAAGTTGTGTGTACTTTGGCTCAAATTCTGTTAGAACATCGAGCATTCACTAGCCAGATTGATTAACACTTTGTACCTAACACCTATGATGAGGCCAATGAGCATAATGTTTGAAGGGATGCGGTGGACATGAACATGAAGCCATGGTAAAGAACAATATTTGAGATGAATTGGAACTTCCAAAAGGGAAGAAGGCTGTAACTTCAAGATGGTTTTTTACCATTTAATAAAAAAGTAATGGAGAGATTGAACACCACAAATCAAGACTTGTAGCGAGAGGGTTTACTCAAACCTATGGAGAAGACTACCACACATATTTGCTCTGGTTGGCAAACTTCATAGGGAACGTGTAGTGTTTTCTTTAGCTACTAGTCTTGATTGGGAATTGTGGCAGATGGATGTCAAGAATGCATTCCTACAAGGAGAACTAGAGGATGAGGTATGCATGCATCCTCCACCGGGATTAGAGCACATTGTGGCACCTGGAAATGTCTTGGGGTTTAGGAAGGCTATTTATGGTTTAAAAAAATCTCCTAGAGTTTGGTATCACAAGATGAGCCATACCTTACGTGACCACGGATTTAGGAAGTCGAGGCTAACCACACCCCTTCACACTACAATGTAAAGATGGACTCGTTCTTGTTCTTGTGTATGTGTATGATATCATCATCATCGGGAGCGACAAAAAGGGTATCAAAGGTAACAAAACACACCTTCATTCTGTTTTTGACATTAAGGATTTGGGAGAAATGAAGTACTTTCTTGGCATTGAAGTGTGCCGATCCAAGGAAGGCTTCTTATTGTCTCAAAGGATGTAGACACTTGATATCTTGAATGAATATGATATAGGTACAAGGATTGCAAAGACACCACTTGAAGATGCCTACAAAGCAACGTGCAAGGAGGAGAAAGATAATGAATCAGTTGAAGATGTACATCTATACTGGAAAATGGTTGGTAAGTTGATTTATCTTACCATAACTAGACCGGATTGGGCTGGAGATAGGCAAGACCGCAAGTCCACCACTGAGTATTGCATGTTCCTTGGAGGCAATTTGGTTACTTGGAAGAGTATGAACCAGAAGGTGGTGTCATGTTCAAGTCCTAAGGCTGAATATAGAGCTATGAGGAAGCTTACGGATGAGCTTATTTGGCTGAAGGCATTACTTAAGGACTTAGGAGTGGAGAGTGATGATCCGATCACAATGCATTGTGATAACCAAGCGGTCATTCACATTGCATCTAACTCAATATTTCATGAGAGAACAACAAAGCATATAAAGGTTGATTGCCACAAGGTTCGAGAGAAGGTGGAGCAAAAAGTGATAATACCATGCTACACAAGGGGA
Source organism: Lepidium sativum (assembly GCA_023374145.1). Classification (NCBI taxonomy): domain Eukaryota; kingdom Viridiplantae; phylum Streptophyta; class Magnoliopsida; order Brassicales; family Brassicaceae; genus Lepidium; species Lepidium sativum. The sequence goes on along the minus strand of JAKUCM010007204.1, from coordinate 25,989 downwards.
TCAGATCAATTGGCTGACATTTTCACTTAGGCTCTAAGCCCCAAGGTGTGTGAGTTTGTATATGAGAAGCTTGTACTAATAAATTTGTCCAAGAAGTGACAATGATCCATATTCTTTTTCTCTTAGTTGGTTTTATCCCAAATGGGTTTTCCACTAAGGTTTTTAATGAGATGGGGAGCTACAACTTTCAAGCTTGCTCCTAATGATTCACACAATGGATTCAAGCTTGAGGAGGAGTGTTAAACTCAATAAGTTAAGTGGTAAATAAGCTTGAGTATGTAACAAGCTTCTGATGGCTTACAAACCAAAAAACCAAACTCATGAAAAGCCCTAACTACAAAAGATGACTTTAATTAGCAAATTTGGAAAGGAACTAAATCACATGTGTGGTAACTTGGCTCAGAAAAGTCAAATGTGACTTCTTTATGACCATTGGGATATATTGGGAAAAGTCTCCCTTTTTCTTTCTTCTGTAGTTGCAGATTTGGTTTGTACCCATTTTGGGTAAGTTTTGTCTTTAGTGTTTGGAGTATATATGATAGCCTAGTTGTGTGTATTGTGTATGTATAGTATATTTTTTCGTGGGTCTCTCTCATATATATATATATATATATATATATATATGTTGTAAACACATTTGTAAAGTTTAAGTGAAAAGAAACACTTTCATACTCTCTCTTCTCAGCCACCTTAGGCTCCTCCATTTTCTTCTTCATTCTTAGCTCATTTTCTCTTAATTATTTCTATTCTTACACCCGACGGATCAAACTTGGGCACTCCCGTGTATCTCCTCTGCTGTAGACATTTTCCCAGGGGAAATCGATATGGTATAATCTATATTTTCTTTTTTGGCGGATCCCAGATTGAGTGGACATCAAAGTTTTCCCATGGCTAATTTTGCATATCTGGAAATCGAGAAACGATTGTTGCTTTTCGTGACCAAGCAAAGACCCCCGAGAGTTGTTAGCCCAAGCGGAGCAAGATGCTTTTAAATGGTCCAATGTTAGGGGTCCAAGTTATATGAATAGCCAACCAGAATCAGTTAGCTCAACCACAATATGGCCAGAGGCGTCTTTTCCAATGACTGCCAACCCAGCCTTTGCGAGGGACAAAGGTTTTGTTGGTGGATTGTGGAAAAGTTCAAAACTTCACACAAGGATTAAATGGTTCTCTTTTCCAAACTCTGTGACTGGTGGATGTGTGGGTGCACGTCAAATTATGAGGAGTCTCTTAACATTACATTCGGTAGTGTATGCTCTACTTTGGGCTATGGAGTCCCTAGTTTCGATTTAAATTTTAGAAGTATAGATAAGTACAGACTGTATGGATGTGATGAAGATTATGTTATGTCTAGAGGAATGGTTAGCCTTCCAACCTTATCAAGATGATTTTATCAAGTTGAAATCTCTTTTTCGTTCTTTTCCCTCCATGTAATTCCAAGATCTTTAAATTATAAAGTTAATGTTCTCGCTCGTTCTATCAAGGAGTCAGCTAATGGTTTAGTGTTGTAAATATTTTCTTATTCCATATGGTGTAATTCTATTAATATAATTTGTGTTGACAAAAAAAAAGTAAAACATGGTGAATGTCTAGAATGTGTCCTGAAAAAGTCCCCAAAAATACATAAAAGTTAACTATATTTTCGTATTTCAAATGTAGCTATTTATTATTATTATTTATTTCTTTTTGTATCTTCAGGATATATATAGCAAAACAAGATATTTCGTAAAAATAAAAACTTGATGAAACTAATGTAGTTTACTTGCTAAGCAATTATGGCGCATACTTATGCATCCAAACTCTTTAATTGCAAGTGTCCTCCAAGGAAGATATTTTGCAAAGTCATCGCTTCTAGACCCATATGTTCTTATTCACCTTACTATGGGTAGAGAAGCATAATTTTTGTGCACGTTTTAGTCATGAAATGTCTAATAATGCGTGTAACTTTATTAAGGTGTGACATGATCCATGGATACCGAATACATTTTCACGACCGACTTCTGGAACATGAGCAGTTATTTACCCATGATTGATAGTGGCAAATCTAATTGAATTAAACACCTAATCATGGCGAGAATCTCTGATTCAAAAGATGTTTAATTCGAGAGATGCATATTTAATTCTAGGGATTTATATCCCAAACAGACCATCGAACGATCGTCTAGGATGACATTATACTAAGACAGGGTTATACACTGTAAAATCATGATATTAAGCGGAAGAAAATATTGCATAGAAGTCGATGGAATTGTTTGGTCCATATATACACGATCTACATGCTCAAGTATGGAAAGTTAATACTCTACAGAAGATTAAACATTTTTTGACAAGCCATTTCAGGACAGCTTGCAGTCAAATTGAATTGTGTACGTCGTGGAATCAATTGTGATGTCCGATGTGACAGATCTGGTGCAGATGAAGAAACAATAAATCATTTTTTATTTGAATGTCTTTCTGCTCTTTAAATATGAGTTTTATCCAAAATAATTGTGGGTCAAAATTTTCCTTGACTTTCAATTTTGGCTAATATGGACCACTTACTATGGAAACTTACAAAGATGTCAGGCTCCAAGAACTTCTCTTGGATTGTATGGTTTCTTTGGAAGGTCAGAACTGAGAATCTTTATGAATAAATTTAAGGACCCACAAGATTTAGTTTTAGCAGCAGAATCAAAAGCGGGGGACTAGGAGATATCCCAACAAGCAGGATCTAAGGAAAGTGGGGATGTTAGCACTATCTCCTAATACCACAATGAGACGATTTCCATACCAACTTTGAGTAATTCGGCTTTCAAAGGACACATGCGTATGGTAGACACATCTTGGAAGGACTCAAATTTATACACATGACTAGGTTGATATTGTTTTACTTACGGGCATGAAGGTCTAAATATGGGAGCTAAAAGCATAAGAAGAAGTCTCTCAGCCCTTTATTATGACCTGCCTCATTTCACTTTAGATCGTGAAGGTGGAGTTTCTAGTGGATTTTTTTTGGATTTGGTGAGGATGATAGAGGACCCAACTGCGTAGCCAACTTTTTAGCCTTATTTTGATGACTTTTTACGATTGCGGAACTTCTAGCTCACCGAACTGGAAAATTATTTAGGAATCGAGTTCTTGTGAACTCTAAATCTAATTTTAATTATATTTTGTGCGATATTAAGTTAAGTTGACAAAAAAAAAAAAACTACACTTCACTACACAATCCATGTACCAACTATTCAAGGTTGGAACCTTCACTTTTAGAAAACTTCCCCCTAACTATTAGGAATCTTAATATTACCTTACTTAAATAGATATCTAATAAGTTTAATTAAAGTTTGTTATTTGAGTAACGATTACCTAATTTTTGTATCCATCTTCTTCTTCTCTATCTATTCACTTCTACACACAGAACCATCCAAATGTTATTCTATTTTTTTTTTCTCCAAGTTCAAAATTAGATTTTAATTTAATTTTATTGGTTTCATTTAATTTTTTTACTTTCATCTATATTTAGATATAATTGATTAATCTATTTAATTTATATTTTTGTTCAGATTTCGAATTAATTCTCTTTGAACAAACTAGCTTTTATGTAACATCTTTTCCAAAGAGTGTTAATAAATTAGTTGATCTTATTACATTGATGGAAATAAAGTTATCTTCTTTAGTTTAAGGAAGATTTTTGGAGGGTGAATTTTAATAAATTTATAAATTTTAATAGATTTTTAAATTTATAAAAAATTATTAAATTCTGAAATCAAATAAAAATAAATTTAAAAATTAATAAAATAAATTTCAATATTAAAAATGTTTAAATAACACATAATTTGATTTCAAAATTAATACTTAAGTAACCCATAATTTAAATATGGATTTCAAAATCATCGATTGAATAACACATAATTTGTAAGAGATTTTTAAATCAATTAAAATCTATCCTCCAATAAACCTCTTAAGTCTTTGTGTCTGTACGTTGAAGAAGATAACAGGTTATAAATTGATAAACAATTTTTTCTTTATTTTGAAATAAATTGATTTTTTTGAATGATTGCTTAGTTATTTTGGTTGAAAATATGTGTTTAAGTCCATTAAAAAGTTATGATGAAAATATTTCTGGTTATGAAGAATCACATTATGTAGGCATGGGCATAATACTCGGAACTCGAACTCGAAGCCAAACCGAACCGAAATTTATAAAATACTCAAACGTGTTTTACATTGTGAGAGTGCGGGTACCCAAACTCGATCAGGTAAAACCCGAAACCCCAACGGGAATCCAAAATACCCAAATATATAATATATTTACATAAATACTTATATATATACTGTTAATTACACAAATGTTTAAAATTATAACTAGAAATCTAAATAAACTAATAAAATTTTGATCAATATAACAAAAAATAAATTAATAAATTAAAATTCTAATTAATATTTTGATTTAAAAATTAGTTAATAATTTTGAGTACCGAATCCAACTCAAAACGAAGCCGACCCGAAATAAGATATTTATAAGAACCGATCTCGACCTTAACCTGAAATTTAATATCCGAATTCGAATCGAACCTGTTAAAATATCCGAACGGAGCTTATATATGCAAACTCGAAATACATGAAACCCGAAAGACCTAACTCGATCGGATTCTATCCATAACTAGGATGATGGTTTTGTAGAATGCTTTTTATGAATTATACTTTTTATAGTATTTTATCACTTACTATTTACGGGATAAAAAGTTTTATATTTTATAAAAATTAATTTTCTTATTTAACTTATATTATAAACTCGGGTAAAAATATATTCTAGGTCCAAATGCACTTGACTAGAAAAACCAAGTTAACTGGGTTTCTAAGTTCTAATTCAATGGACAGTGAGGCTTAGACCGTAAAGTGGGCCTAGGTATACATAAGCCTATTTAAACTTTGATTATCTATTGTTTAGTATGGTTCTCGAGTTCATTCATGGCTTAAAAGACAAAACATACATGAAGATTGTTTCAGACATTTCTGAAGCCGAAATAGGTAGATTTAACATGTTCGACTAGAAAACTTTTATGTGAAAAATTCTAACAGGGACTGGTCCACATGACTTAAAGATCGCATTGAACTTTCAGCGATCTCTAACGACAATATGGTAATGTAAGGATAAGATATGAGTTAAATAACAATGTCATAATCTCACTAGAATTTTCCTCTTATCTAATCAATGTCATAAGTTAAAACCAATATATCGAAAACGTAGACTGTTAAAAGATTACATGATGAAGCAATTGTATGAAAGAATCTGAAACCAGGAATGTTTTGATTTTATACAACTTTTCGCCTTCTTTTACCAACGCCCCTCTGCGGAGCAGAACGTTTGTTTCTCGGATTTTCTCCAAATTTGACATCTTTGGTCTTTCCCTGCATCTTCTTGTACTCTCTTGATCTCAAAACTGCTTCTAAGATGTTAATGTCTTCATGGATCTCGTGTCTAGAGAGTGACGTTAAGCATGGGAGTATCTCCTTCTGGAAGTTCTTCATTCTCCTTCCTCTTCTCAACTTGAGACCAATCTCTTTATTGTTATCTCTTGTGATCTTATTAAGCTCAACTTGAGCCATTGACGACACACAGAAGTCTTCTTCGATGTTGGTTTCGCTTATTCCTAATGTGTGTAGTTCATATGAATCGCAGGAACATCCCGGTTTCGCTTTACCTGTCTTAGATTTATCTGCAAAGTCTTGATATTGAGATGAACTGTGGGATCTCGACACAGGCATTGATTGAAAGTGTTGATTTTGATATGAAATCTCCGATATGTGGATTAATGTTTCAGCTGCCATTTGAATCACTTCAGAGGAATCATCATCCTCCTCGTTACAACATCCATCTTCCGGAAAGACTTCTGTGACGGGAAACTCAAGCCGGGTACGGCAAGAAGGTTCCAGTGCTTGAGGAGAAGAACTTCTTCTAGGCTCAGTCGTCAAATTGTTTTCAGTGGTGCAGCAAGAAGTATAAGAAGCTGGAGATGCTGTGCCATCCTTTTCATGGACATTTTGGCACTGAGGAGAACAAAGCAGCGTACAGCCATCATCTACTCCACTCTTCTCACAACTTGTTTCTGTCTCTTCGATGTATGGACAGTTCAGATCTTGTAAGAAACAGTAATGAGGCTCTGAAACCGACTCATCAGCCGGGGTACTATTAAGATCCAGTAAACATGGCTCACTGTCAGTTGTCTTATCACTATCATCCTTAAAGCGAGACTGATCCAATACCTTGAGTGTGTTTGACCTGATCTGATCAGACATTAATGCCGGTTTTGTTTCAGGATTTCTCACAGTAAGATAGCTAATAGAAGCCTCAAGCTCTGTTGTCTCTCTATGGGAGACACATGTAGGAGGTGGTTCTTCGAGATCAATAACAATCCTCGGGTTTCTCTTGCCACTCCAATGTGTGGCTGATGCTTCCTTCACACATTTAGCTTCGAAGCCTGAATAAAATCCTTGTGAGCCACCAAAGTCGTAAAATTTCCCAGAATCAACTGTCTCATGAAAGTTATTATAGGTGTAGTGATCTGCAGGACACCACAGATCAATATCATTCCTCAGTAGCTTTGGGGAGTTTATTCTTCGATATCCATCACCCGAATTAGAGCTCTCATTTTTCACTGGATACAACTGAAATGGAAATCTGGTTACCAATCTCTACTCTAGTGGTTTCTCAACAGCAAACATAGAAAAGGTCAAAACTTGAAACCGACTTCAATCTGAATAAGCTACAATCTTTACCTGTCTACCAAACAGAGTAACTGCACTGATTGGATTCTGCTTGATAGTCTCTTTATATGTCACAACATGTTTTTGTGTCAACACTTCTTCTTTGGACAAACCGAAGAAATACATTGTTCCTTAGTCTACTCGTAACTCTTTTGCTCTATGGCCCGTCTCTATCAAATGACACAAATACAAACGCCAAAATGAGATGATCAATACCTAAAATCAAAGTTTTGAAAACGCTCAACGTGAAGATTGTAACCAACATGGATCCATAAGTAAGAGTTTACACATGCCTAAATGCAATAAACATGGAAGCTTTGGTTACTCAGCAAAGTAGATTGGCTAGTAAGACTATACACAGAACAACTATGGAAGCTCATTTCTATAACTTAATACTTAAATCAAGAACTAGATCAATTGCCATGACAGTAAAAACAACAACAGTGCTCATATTATTGGAACAGTTATCAAATGAAAACACACAACATTCCCAGTGATCTTAGAAAGGAATCAACATTCTGCTCCTTTATAATCCGATACCCAATAGGTTTGATTCTTAAAAACCTCTGCTAAACCCTCCTAATATTCAAGTCATTTGATGGAAACCTCACACATAAATCTTCAGACTTCTGATTGTAATTTTCAGCAGAGCATGCAAATAAGTAAATGCTTTAATAGGAGATTCCCATAAAACGCTTTACAAGATTTTCCAGAAAAACGAATCATACCATATATATAAATATATACTCATTATTCACGTTTAAATACATTATAAAGTAACCAAAATATATATTTTCCTAAACCCCAAAATTCAGAGCTACAAGGGAAAATGGAAAAGGCATCAACTTCATGACGAACAAAATCATAGTACTTGGACTTAAGAATACATATATAAAACACAATAAATAAGAATTAAAATTTAGAAATTACCCGGAGAGAGAGAGAAGAAAAGAGGAACAGATCTGGAGATAGGAACAGGAAAAAAAAAATCTTAAGGAGAAAAGAGATCCATGGTCAGATTCTAATGGTTCATGTCTCCATCGATATAGATAGATATACACACATAGAACGTGTTTCTGTAATAATCACAAAAAGTTTAGAAAATTGAAATAAATAAAACGGATCAAAGAGGAGCGAGAGAGAGAGAGAAAGACCCTCTCAAATCTCAGAGAGAGATAAAAGGGTCGTAGTGGTTAGTGTGCAACATCATCTATCTTTTTCTGAGATTTATATTAACTTTTTTGTTTTGTTTTGGTTTCTTTATTTAATGACAAATATTTGATTTTAGGTGTATTTAGGATTCCTCACTTTTTTTCCTTTTTCATTAATTATGATCAAATTGGGTTGTTTAGTCATTTCGTAATAACTGACACGATAATATAATTAAAAAGAACATTTACAGAAAAATAAAGAAAAACACAAAATGAAATAGTAGAATATTGATAGTCCTAGATAGATAGTAACGAGGCTCACAGAGAAAAAGTAAAGATAGTATTTGTTGCAGTTGTCGTGTAGTTAGAGATATTGGTAAGATGTGTGTGGGTTTGAAGAAAGAAGTGGACCAAACATAGTGTTTGGGACTGTACTCTAAAGGCTTTGTAGCTCAGTTTACTGCTTTTCCATCTATTTTTTTAAATTTCCAAATTCCCACAAATATTTATTATATATGATATATTTCGTACCAAAAGAATATTGTTGTATTATTACTAGGGCCTTATTATATTTTTTTTGTTGTCTGAAAATCCATTACCTTAACATCCAGAAAAAATACAGTTCTGATACAAAAAATCGGCAAAAAAACGAAACTATTTTAAAGACAAAGGCCCAAAAAAAGCTAAAATAAAAAATAAAAGACTTCAAAATATTAGACTAAGACACCTGAAATTAAATTCTGAAATTCTACTATCTTTAGAGCATCTCCATTGTTGGAGATACTATAGAGATACTAATTAGAGGTTCTTCATAATTAAATATTAATATATTTACTATAATTTTTATTTTATTTTTTATTTTATTTTCAAAAAATAAAACCTCCAATCATGTAGTGACATGTACTATATAAGTCTCTTAAGAATTAAAATCAAGTCTTATAAATCTCTTATTTAAGAGATTTGTTTCTTTCTCTCTCTTTTCTCATCATTATTTTTTGTTTTTTTATTCTTAAGAGACTATATTAAGAACCTCAAATGGAAGTGATCTTGAGATGAAGATCGAATTATCAAAACTTGCACAAAACCCAAATTACTGGTAGAGTTTTCTATAGCAAATAAAATTACCTCTGCTAAACTGATGATAAAAAAACCAATAACCAGCACTGCACAAAACCGTGGAAAAAAACCACGAGTGCGAGAGCGAAACGAATTTCATGGCAGTAATGGACGTGAAAAGGAAACACAACTCCGAGGGCAAAATCAAATCATAATCAACCAATTGACACCACGATATAACCAAAAAATAGACCAGCCTCGATCAGACCTATAAAGTACAAACAAAGAACGATACCAATCCTTAAACCGGAGAACATGTACACAAGAGAACACATACCAATCAAACCTGTAGATGACACAACGATCAACTAGGACAGTAGAAATCAAGATTTAAAACATAAGACCTAGCCTAAAACCTATCGAAGCCTAACCAAGATCTACACAACTAAAGCTTAACACAAATACTTAAAAGCCACAGAAAACAACATCAAAATTAACACAACCACTTAAAACCATCGATGACAACGAGCTTGTTCGTTTGCTGGTCGCTGGCGACTGCGACTGCGACCAGCGACCAGCGACCAGCGACCGCGACCAAAAAAAATATTTTTTGTTCGTTTGACAGTCGCTGTGTTGTTCGTTTGGTAGTCGCGCGACCAGCGACTAATCGCAGTGACTGGTCGCTGTGTTGTTCGTTTGGTGGTCGTGCGACTAGCGACTGGTCGCTGTGTTGTTCGTTTAGCGGTCGCGCTCAATCACTGATATCAAACCTGAATGCTTCCGGTTGAACATCTCTCGCATGTTTGATGGTGGCCCTCCTCTAAACACTGATCAAGATGATATCTAACCCTACGATGTGGACCAAGATACCCTGTTCTTGTGGGATAACCAGAATCAACCAAAAAATACTTTCCATTTGGCGGATGTGGAAAAGAAGCTTCATTTTTGGCACAATGAGTCAAAAACTTTGTATCGTGAGCTCTGCCCGGAACACCCACATATGCATATATGAAATTCATCTCAAAGTTACATATAGCGAGAACATTAATTGTAGGCTCTGATTTTCTACCTCTGTAAGCTTCTGCATCTCTACTAGAAACTTGAACCGGGATATGTGTTCCATCAAGTGCTCCAATACAATCTCTAAAATAGGGCCAATATCGACTATCATTCCTCAAAACTGAGCTTACCCTTGTGAACTCGCCTTCTACAAGTTTTATCTAATCTGCTGCATACATAAGGATAGCACTCAAAACTTCGTCAAACTTCCTTTTTACTGTATGAAAAGATCGTTGATATCTTTGAGCAATACTCCTCATAGTCTTATCTTGACCAACTACTTCAAGAAACATTGCTACCTCCTCTTCAACATAGACATTGTTACTCTCTTGTAGTCCATATTGTGTAGTTAGCATCCTACACAATGTTTCAAATGTTCTCTGGTTCATTCGTATGATATCATGACACTGTTGATATGATCCATACATGAGCTGTCGAACATGACGCCATCCTGCACCTTTGTCGGTGTTATGGACCAATCTCTCGGCGTTAACCATTCTTAATAAATTTTCATCATCATCATCATCTTCCAACAAACATCTTATCTTCTGCAACACCATAATAGAACATTGAAATAAATATCAAAATACTCATAATATGAACATTAAAATACTACAAAGTCAATGTAACATTAAAATCTGCCCTGATGCTAGAAAGTATCTGAAAATTTATATTTAAAATCTTACTAACCTTGATTCGTTCACTCCACCAATCATCAGACATATTCGATCTACCCAAATCATCATAACAAAGACCAGTTCTTCTACAAACATCATATTTGTTCTTGAATTTCTCCCAAACATATCTCTTTCCAAATCTCTCTTCAAACTTCGTTATGATGCATTCTTTTGCAGTTATATTTAATCCTGTCTTCGTTTTGTTTCCTTTTCGTTTCTCATCCATAAACAACTGAATAAAATAACGACATTCACCATCTGTCCAATGACTTACATCATCGTTGTTCATCTTGTCCAAAATCTGCAACCCGTGAAAACCTATAAGCAGCAACATAACAAATGAATAAGCAAACAGAACCAAAGATGCTAAGAGCATCTTCCCAATGATTACTAAATCATAGATAACTGATTGCACTAAATAGTTTACTCTGTATAGAAAACTATAAAGCAAGAAATATAATTCAGGAAATAGTAGCTTTTGAGATGCAATGCTTGATGCGTAAATAACGAGTTGGAAACAGCTTTCACCACACTTAATCACAATTATCTAAAAAACAATATGAATTAGAAACTGAATTCATAAAAAAATTAAAACATTTTAGTTAACTGAATGAGATTATGCTGATGCAATGAATATAGACTATTTGGTGAAAATAAAAAGAAAAAGAGAGAGAGAGCAACGTACGTGGCTACTCTAGACCACCTTGACTAGAAGCTAGATGTCTAATCTTATCTATGTAAGAAGACTGAAAACTTTATATCCAAAGGCATATTTTGCACAGAGAGCTTCCAGAAAAACAAAGACCCATAAAATAGCTGTTTCTTGAACTAACAAAGACAACATATACCCGTGTCGAAGGCTCAAAGAAAGAATGTATCAAAACCCATAGTAGACAAAAGATCAGTTCAAAGAAAGTGGTCAAGAAACAGTAAACAAAAGATCAATTCAGAGTTTCAAACTCAGTCACTATCTCGCTAATATGTTCAAGAAACAGTAGACAAACTCAGTCACAAGTCACTAGCTTCTATTCTATGCATTCAATATAAGGACTAAGCCATAAAGATTCGGAAATCAATAACTAGATGCATATATCACCATCAGAGAGACTAATCTATGCAAGTAAGTTCATGGCCTTGGCCCACCCATCTATTCAACAACTACAGATTCAGATTCTTTGTTCATGATCTGTACTCTTAACAAGTATATAAGCAGAAAGCAAAACGTACCACTTTTCTGTTACTTCACTTTTCAGAGTGACCTCTTTTGGCCTTACGACGAGTATGGTGATGAGGCTGTCGGATAGGCTTCTTTGTCTTTGTGCTGCAGTAAACATATGACAAACAAACTTAAGGTCATTTGGTGGAACCAATGAAGTAGGATGCAGTAATAAGTCAGTAAATTAAATACCTTAACTCCAAGCTTGTTGCATATGTTTTCAGCAAGGTGAAGTGAGTAAGCAGATTGCTTGTCTCCTCTAGATGGATCGAAAAGAGATAAATGTATTTGTTAGTGTTATCATATCTCACTGCTCTAAATTGTATCCAACGAGAGGTCGATGGCTTTAGATAGAAAAGCAGTGGCGGCAAAAAATTCTCATTAGTAAAACCAGAAACTATATACAAACATTGAAGAAACAGTAAGAAATCGTCAAAGTTATGTGAGAGAATACCCAAAATCAATAAGAGCAGCTGCAGAATCACTGGGAATGAGATGAAAATGTGAATGCTTGCTTCGATTCTCCTTCTTCCTTTTGCAGCAAGACTGGAAATTGAAACCTGAAGAACACAAAAGAAAAAGAAACAGAGCTGAAGCAATAGCTTGTGTACTTAACAATTTGGTTCACTCTCTTGTACAACATCATCTTGTAAATGATGATTAAGCCATAGCAAAGATCCAACAAAGAACAATGAAGGAAACAAAAAAAATATGCAGGGTAAGGAAAACGAAAGACTGAGTATCCTCAGCACTAAGTAAATCCATAAATTGGTCAAGTATTTTCAATGCTTCAGTATACTCTTTCGACCATAATAAGACCAATCTATACTTAAAACTAAAAGTAAAAGCAACCCAGGAGCTTTGAAAGTTATAACTTTACAACATTTTCTTAAGGGTAGTCTCTGTCTCAACCAAACCAATACTAGATTAACCATCAATAACGGTGAGAAACATAAAATAGAAACTTTCCGCCTAAGAATAGCGAAACCCCATAAATAGAGAAACCATACGAGGATAAATTACACAAACAACATAACAATAATAGAGATTATACAATATGAGACACAATGAGAAACGAGAAATATTAAATCCAAGAGCTAAACCTTCGTAACCATAACTCAAATCAAAACAGCCTTTGGATCAACTCTCTCACTTAATTCACCATTTTAAACACACCCATTATATCTAACACTAACAATCACAGAGGTAGTTAAACATATAAAACTTATGGTGCGCATGAAAAATAAAAATATATAAAATCCTATTCCAGCAGAAACCATAAAAACATATAAGAGCATTAAAACATATAAGAGAGAGACCATAAACACATAAGAGCGTAACCATGAAATCAAAACATATATGTTTTATACGCTCTTATAAAAACATATAAGAGCGTAAACCCCATAAACAAAGAAACCATACGAGAGAGAAATTATCGGTTAACGATAAAGAAAACAGTGACTACAAAGTTTCATAAGTACACAATAACTCAAATCAAAACAACATTTGGATCAACTCTTTCACTTAACTTACCATTTTAAACACAAATCACAAAATCAGAAACCCCCATTCCTTTGATCTTAAATATACAAAAAATCATTAGAAATCAGGTATAGAAGAAGAAATCAAGAACAAATCTAGCTTCTAGGACTCGGGCAGATGATGCCCTAAAATCAGAAGATGGAAAAGGATAGAAATCTTAAAACCCAAACCTGAAGTTGACGACTGGTTCTGATAAACGTCAGATTAGCTTGCTTCCTCTCGACTGCAATGTTCTCTTCAATCTCATCACATACCGTTCGTGAACCTGAATAAACAAATATAAAAGCAAAGCAAAAATATGTAAAAAGTCCAGACAATTACTCAAGAGAAAGATGCAAAAGAAAGTACCAGGTAGAGATAAATCAAAGCCAGGAATAGAAAATGGCATTGAATCGATTCAACGAAGAGATAAACCACACTAGCAGCAACACAATGATGATATGATGAATTAAAGAAGACTCCATACTATCCTTACCGTTGCAGAAGGAAACGGCGGAGATATTCTTAGGTTTGAATCGAAGAAGAGAAGAATGATTTCTATTTTTAGGTTTAGGTTCATTTGTGAATTTACTAAAAAAACTGAGGGTAAAGTGGTAATTTTGAATTTCAGTCGCAGCAGATCGCTGTTTTAAACAGCGATTACAAATTGTAATCGCTGGTCGCTGGCAACTGGTCGCTGCGACCGATCGCTGAACCAGCGACCACGAAACGAACATGTTTTGGTCGCGGTCGCCAGCGACCAGCAAACGAACAAGACCAACAACAAAAAGATAAGTAAAGGCAAGAAGGAGTAACACTACAAGAGAACATTAGTTTATGGACCATTTTTTACAACGTTTTTGGGACGTCGTAAAATAGGGAGGTATTTGCAACTCCCTTACGACGTTTTGAAATTACGTCGTAAATGAGTTGTAAAAGTACAACGAAAATTTACGTTGTAAACAAGTCGGTATTTTACGACTTCTTAACAACGTTTTCCCATTGCTTAAACAATTCGTTGTGAATTAGTCCCTAAGTTGCAACTCTTTTACGATCTCTATAATTTACATCGAATTAACATCGAATGTCAAAGTAGGTATACACGTTTTTGTTGTTACGTAAAAGGTTTAAATAAAATTTAAACTTAGAGTTGTAAAGTTGTTGTTAAATTAAAAATTTCGATGTTATGACGTCTCTATTTTACAACTCATTTACGACTAAGTAGTTTACAACTATTTAAGGACGTAATTTCAAATTAGATATTTATGGTTAGGTACAAGTGTTGTAATTTACTCGTAATTTGCAGAAAGTTGTAAAATCATAGTTAATTTTTTGCATATATAAGGAGGAAGGCTCTCTTCATTAATCACAACATCAAAAAACAAAAAAAAACGTGGTAGAGGGGAAAAAACGGTTTTGTGGAAAAACCCAAAAAATGTCTTTCGGTGGAGATATATTCGAGCAACGGAAGTGGATGTATATGCATAGAGAAGCTGCTGGTATCGTGACAAATGAGTTTATGAATGGGGTAGAAATATTCATGCACCAAGGTAGTCTAACCGAAATCACGGTTGAATCGGGTAAGATGTTTTGTCCTTGTCGGAAAGGCAAAAATACAAAATTTGTCCGAGTAGAAACTGTATGGAATCATCTATTAAATATAGGGTTTACACCGCATTATTACATATGGTTTCACCATGGTGAAGGTGATAACAATCATGTAAATGATGAAGCAAGTAGTAGTAATTTTAAGAATGTTGATGGTAATATAGGTGAATCAAGTAATTTGCATGATGTTGGTTATCAGAATGAGATTCTTGGGGTTGTAGAGCATGATAGGATGCATGAAATGGTGACAGACGCATTTCAGGAAACTAATACTGATCAACCTATAGTTGCTGAGGCACCCAATTTAGATGCAAAAAGGTTTTATGACATGCTAAATGCTCCAAACCAGCCTCTCTACGAGGGGTGTAGAGAAGGTGTGTCTAAATTATCATTGGCAGCTAGGATGATGAATATTAAAACAGAATGTAATTCATCTCAATCATGCATGAATATGTGGACTGACTTGCTCAAAGAGTATTTGCCAGAAGACAATGTTTGTGCAGAATGATATTACGAGACGCAGAAATTGGTTTATAGTCTTGGGTTGCCGTGCAAAACCATTGATGTCTGTATAGATAATTGTATGATCTACTAGAAAGATGATGATATGTTACAAGAATGTCGGTTCCGTAACAAACCAAGATATAAGGCACAAGGGAGTGGGCGTAAGAAGGTTCCGTATCAACGAATGTGGTATGGTACGCTTCCTACGCTTCCAGAACTCTATGCCGCAACCCATAAGAAGAAATATGGCGTCTTCGTCGATCCACGTTGTGAGCTGCTACATAGCCAGGTTGAAGCTGCGGTTCAGGAGCGTCAAACGCAGCTTTCCCAGGAATCCACCGACGATACTCCAGTCCAATTGAGTGCTCCAGAGGTCAACGCAAATTATCAGCAGGTATTAAATTAATACTTTAATTTAAATAATATTTTTTCCCTGACAAATCTTTTTTGTAGATCGCTCCAACTAAAAAGGGACGGATTATTGGCATAGGATCCGCCCAAGATGTCCAGAGAGTCACTTCTAATTGGATAGGCAAAAAATCACTCCGTACTCAGTTGCAGGAATCTCGTGCGTAAATTGCTTCGCTAAAGCAAACAACGGATGAGAAATTCGCAGTCATGGAATCCATGATGGATATTTTGGTCGCGGGCAATCCACATGCATCTGCGGCTTTGGAGCTTAGACGTCGGAACCTCGGGATTAGGCCTACCGAGAATGTCGAGGTCGATTTGAACGAGCGGGTAGCTGAAGATCAGGACGACCGTAGCTCTGACATGTTCGACGAATTACTCCGTTAAATTTTGTAAAAATATTTTGTAATTTGTAATTAAATTTTGTAAAAACGTTTTAATTTTATATTTTAGTTTTATATTATAATTTTAATTTATTCATTTCATATTTTTATTTAAATAAAAAAAGTTAAATTTAACATTTTAATAAAAATAAATCAGAAATTTTAGTCCCTAATTTGATGTAAAATCTTCGTCTTTAAGTAGTTGTAAACAATTTTGTCTTTAAATAGTTGTAAAGTTTTCATCTTTAGTTAGTTGTAAAGTTTTCGATTTTAATACGTTGTAACACATTTCGACTTTAAAATGTTGTAAAAGATTTCGAATCTACTTAGTTGTAAACTAAACATTGTAAGTTAGTTGTTAAGTTTACAACTAACTAACAACGTTTATTTTGCTATCGAATTTACAACTCCCACTTTATTTTACGACGTTTTTACAACTTCTTGTTTACAACGTTTAACAACGTAATTTTTGCGTTGTTAAATGTTACAACGTTTTTATAACGTTTTGTGCCTTACGACGTGCAAGACACGACGTACCACGTGGCGTCCCTAATGCGTTGTAAACAGCCTTTACAACGCTTTATGGACGAATTTTGGAGTTGTAAAAGCTGTGTTCTCTTGTAGTGTAAGGGAATAACCATTGTGAACCACAACAAAAGATTTCTGATGATGTTTTTTCTAATGGCTCTTCTCCGACGAACAATGTCCAACACATATAGGTTCGAATGAAATCTTTACCCGTACAATAATCACCCTAGCACTACTCACACATAGACCACTTGTCGCCATAGAAACAGCACCGGATGAAGGAACCCAAACCCTAGAAATTTGCTGGAAAGCCCAAAACTCAAAAACCGTTGCCTTTAAACTCCAATCGAAGCTTCATCGATGGTAATACAACATAAGTGAACGGAGGCGGTGCTGAGGAAGCCACCTATCGCTGTCACCAAATCCTGAAACGTTAGAGAAAAAAGCACATATTTGAGAGAGAATGAGGTACAATAATAAGAGAGAGAAAAAAATTGTCACAAGGGCCTTATTATTTTTATTATTAATTTGGTAATTTGTAATTTAATGAGTTTAAATAGGCCTTCTCGTTTCTATTGTGATCTTGTTCGTTTACTGGTTGTTGGCGACCGCGATCAAAATATGTTCGTTTCGTGGTCGCTGGTTAAGCGACCAATCGTGAGCGACCAACGATTGCAATTTTTTATCGCTGTTTTAAACAGCGCTTTGCGACGACTAAAATCCTAAATTACTAATTTATCCTCATTTTTAGTGAATTCACAAAAAAACCTAAGCCTAAAAGAAAACAAAGCCAAAATCGTTCCTCCCTCTTCAACGCCGTTTCTTCTCAGACATGGAACAAGCTTCTCTGGTACTTTCAGCGAGATCTCATCACTAAGGACGCGCACGGAGGTGAGCCGTAGGGAGAAACAGTCGTCGATCGCTTCGCCATTTTCTCCGGTAATTCACTAGTATGATTGTTCTTTGTTTTTGGTGTGAGACCCTCTGTTTTCGTGAACTGAAGACCTTCTTCTCTGTAGTGGAAGACACTTCTGTTAGGTTTTTAAAAAATTCGACAATTATCAATTGACTAATCTAGCAAAAACCCTAAGCCCCAGGTCTTGTATTAACTTAATTGAATCTGAAAAATAGGGAACTCGATTATACCTGAAATTTGATTGGTGTAGCGGAGATAAGATCAGGTATAAGATCAGCAAGTGCTCTAAGTGTAGCACCTCTATTGATAGTCCACACGCACACAAGTAGGAGAGAAGTCTGCTAGAACTTTGTGTGCAATTATCTTAGGGTTTCGACTTGTGCAATCAGCGGCTAGGGTTTCTCTCAAGTCAAAAATGTGCCATATATCATATATATAGGGAGTTTAAGTTAACCTAATTAATTCTTAGTTGAACTAGGATTAATTTAGGCTCAGCCCAAAACACCTAAATAATTCCTAATTGAATTAGGATTAATTAAGGCCCATCCCAAAACACCTAATTAATTCATAGTTGAATTAGGATTAATTTAGCCCTGGCCCAAAACACATGTTCTCATCCGAAACCATGTATTATTACGCTCAAGTCATGAATCATTCCCTATTGAATTGTCTCCATTTGCTTAGGTGTGTGACCCAATAGGATCATATAGTACTACCAGTGAGTATCTCAACTTACAGATTATAAGTGGACCCTAGCAAGCCATACAACCCCTAGTACCATATGACTTTGTCTAATCTCGATGTTAGAACCGATCACACGAGTTAAGTACAAATGATTGCAGGACATTCCCAATAATCTCCCACTTGTACTGGAATCATATATTCCCAACATCTCTTTGTCTCCATATCTCTATCTGCTCTAAGGCAAGAGTTCATATCATCCTTATTTTAATGAGCCAGATCAATGTTCATCGAACTTGAATTTGTACTGATAGAGCAAACAAGAGTCTTTCACCTTGTTTGAGCACGACCATGCATTTTACAGTATCAAATCTTTCGAAGGGTCCAGAGATATCTTTCTCCCGTATATAGGACGGACAAATTCCATCTTGTTTCATCCTCTGTTCCTTTCTCACATTTCATGATCTGTCCGAAAAATTCCTTTATAACCACCAGTTACGGTTGGCGTTTGAAATTTTCAAAACACACCAATTCATGTGCAAGAAAACAACATGAACTCAGGTCTAAGGACTATGCTCTATAGTCATATGAGAATCTCTTATGACACTCATTATACGATCTCGTAGAGTTCTCATAGTAGGTCATTTCCGATGCTATGTTCATGTGACACACATCTATGTGATTGATTTGATACTTATTACCGATGACTCCATGAAACTTAGTCATCAGTCACCTCATATACTAGTCTATCTCATTATTAGTATCCCACTTTAATAACCATTGACTAGAGAATGAAATAATTCATGCATTTTACGCCTATAGGGTTTCATGACCAAGTCCTCAACTTGTATAAGAATGTCATGATTATTTCAGGATAAATATTTAATAGAAGTATTAAATAGAAATGAAATAATTTCATTAAAACATAACCAAAGTATGTTTACATCATAACATAAAACTATTATAACTCCCACTGGAACTAAGATTACATGTTAACATACCTAAGGCCTATGCCATTGGCATGATACTCATGCTTAGTCCGTGAAAGTATTTTCGTTAAAGGATCAACGACGTTCTCTTTACTTGAAACTCGGCTGATCTTCATGTCTCCTCTTTCAACGATATCTCTAATCAGATGATATCTCATCTCTATATGCTTGGATCTCTGGTGCGATCTGGGCTCCTTTGCATGTGCAATGGCTCCATTGTTATCACAATACAGCGCCACCGGCTCAACAATACTCGGAATCACACCAAGTTCAGAGATGAACTTCTTTATCCAAACAGCTTCCTTCGCAGCTTCAGAAGAAGCGATGTATTCAGCTTCAGTAGTGGAGTCAGCTACGATAATTTGTTTGGAACTCTTCCAACTAGCTGTACCGCCATTCAGACAACCGGACTGAGACCGGGAATCATCCTAATTCGTCTGAAAGCTTGCATCCGTGAATCCACTAATAACCAACTCCTCACTTCCTCCGTACACCAAGAACATATCCTTAGTATTCGTCAAATATTTCAGGATGTTCTTGACGGCAGTCCAGTGACTCTCACCTGGATTTGATTGGTACATGCTTGTCATACTTAATGCACAAGCAACGTTTGGACGAGTACAAATCATAGCATACATGATGGATCCTATTGTGGAAGCATAGGGAATCCTACTCATGCGTTCTTGCTCAGCAGGTGTCTTGGGACACCCCGTCTTGCTTAGAACCATGCCATGAGACATTGGTAAGAAGCCCTTCTTGGAATCATGCATACTGAATCTGCTCAAGACCTTATCTATGTAAGTGTCTTGACACAATCCGATCAGCCTTTTAGGTCTAACTCGATAGATCCTGATTCCAAAAATATAGGCGGCTTCCCCAATGTCCTTCATCGAGAAACATTTTCTGAGCCAAACCTTAACGGAGTTCAGCAACGGAATGTCATTTCCAATAAGTAAGATATCATCCACGTACAACATAAGAAACGAAACTGCGCTCCCACTAAACTTCTTGTATACGCATCTTTCTTCTTCATTCCTGATGAAGCCAAATTATTTGACTGCTTCATCGAAACAAAGATTTGAACTCCGTGATGCTTTCTTCAATCCATAAATAGATTTGTGAAGTTTGCACACTTTTCCAGCAGTTTTAGGATAAAAAAAACCCTCGGGTTGTGTCATATACACATCCTCTTCCAGAATACCATTCAGGAACGCAGTTTTGACATTCATCTGCCAAATCTCATAATCATAATGAGTAGCAGTCGCTAGGAGAATCCGAATAGACTTAAGCATAGCTACTGGAGAGTAGGTTTCATCATAGTCAACACCGTGAACTTATTTGAAACCTTTAGCTACCAGTCTAGCTTTATAAATCTATATGTTACCATCCACATCAATTTTCTTCTTGAAAACCCATTTATACTCGATTGCTTTCACACCATGAGGTAAATCGACCAACGACCAAACTTTGTTTTCTGACATGGATTCCATTTCGGATTGTGTGGCCTTTAACCACTTTTCAGAGTCAGGGCCCATCATTGCTTCTGTGAAGTTTGCAGGTTCATTGTTGTCAACGATCAACAAATCTTGTCCTTTAGTCACGAGGAATCCCATATATCTCTCGGGTTCATGACGGATTCAACCGGATCTGCAAACTTCAAGCTCTACTGGTGTTGATTCGACAACATCTTGCGAGTCTAACTGCTGCTCTTCCTGTACGGTTTGAGCAGCTTTCTTTAGCTCTCGAATTTATTCGAGTTGTACTTTACTCCCACTATTTTTCTTAGAAAGAAACTCTCTCTCAAGAAAAACACCATGTCGAGCAACAAACACTTTGTTCTCGGTTTGGTTGTTGAAATAGTACGCCTTGGTTTCCTTCGGATAACCAACAAAGAAGTATTTATCTGATTTCGGTGCAAGTTTATCGGATATTAATCGTTTCACATAAACCTCGCATCCCCAAATCTTCAGGAAAGACAAATTATAAATATTTCCCGTCCACATCTCATATGGTGTCTTTGCCACTGATTTTGATGACACTCTATTCAGCATAAATGCATAAGTTTCTAGAGCATATCCCCAAAAGGATAACGGAAGATCAGTGTGACTCATTATTGATCAAACCATATCAAGTAATGTTCGATTCCTCGTCTCAGACACACCATTCCATTGTGGTGTTCCGGGAGGAGTGAGTTGTGAAATAATTCCAAAATCTCTGAGATGGTCGCTGAACTCTTGACTTAAGTATTCACCTCCTCAATAAAATCAAAGAACATTAATACTCTTGCCAAGTTGATTATGTACTTCATTTTGGAACTCTTTGAACTTTTCAAAAGATTCTGATTTTTGTCTCATTAAATAGACATAACCATATCTACTGAAGTCATCAGTAAATGTAATGAAGTAGTTGAAATTTCCTCTGGCACTTAGGCTCATCAGACCGCATACATCGGTATGTATAAGGCCCAATAAATCGATGGCCCTTTCATTGAGTTTCTTGAAAGGAGCCTTTTTCATTTTTCCCAATAAACAATATTCACATTTCTCAAATGATTCATAATCAAATGAGTCCAAAAGCCCATCATGATGAAGTTTTTGTATGCGTTTCTCATTTATATGCCCTAAACGACAATACCAAAGAAAACTCGGGTTTGAATCATTTACTTTGAAGCGTTTGATTTTAATGTTATATATAGGTGTAGATTGGTCAAGCATATAAAACCCATTCGATAATGGGGCGCTGCCATAAAATAAGTCATCTCGAGTAAATGAACAACATTTGTTTTTAATCGAAAATGAAAAACCTTCAGTATCCAAAACCGAAACAGAAACAATGTTTCTGCTTATAGCAGGTACATAGTAGCAATTTTATAAAACCAAAACTAAACCAGATGGAAGAGAAAAATTATATGTTCCTACGGCTAATGCAACAACTCTTGCTCCATTTCCTACACATAAGTCCACTTGCCCCTTCTTCAACCTTCTACTATTGCTTAGGCCCTGCATATTAGTACAAATATGAGCACCACAGCCGGTATCAAGTACCCATGAAGTAGAACTTGTTGAAGCAACATTTAATTCGATAACAAAAATACCTGAAGGAGCGTCAGAGTGCTTCTTCATCTTCTTGTAATCTTCCAAATATTTCTTGCAGTGTCTTCTCCAACGCCCTTGCTCGTTACAGTAATTGCAAACATCCGTTTTAGATGCGCCGGGTATGGTTCTGGATATGGATGTGGCCGGCTCCTGGTTCACAACCGGGTCAAATTTATCCTTTCCCTTACCCTTGTCCTTCCCATGTTTCTTAAACGATTTACCCCCTTGCACTAAGAGTACAGGCGGGGCGCCGTTCTTGACATTCGGCTCTGTTGTCTTAAGCATTCTATGCAGCTCAGTCAACGTCTTCATCATGATGTTCATATTATAGTTCAATACGAACTGATGATAACAAGACGACAACGACTGAAGTATGATGTCTGTAGCAAACTCTTGGCTAAAGAGACAGTCTAGTTTCGTCAAATTATCAATATAACCCATCATTTTCATGACATAACTACTCACCGAACCATCATTCGATAGTTTGCATTCGATGAGAGATTTCACCGTTTGGTATCTCTCATGTTGTGCCTGTTCCTGAAACATTCCCTTCAGGCCAGTCATGATCTCGATGGGCGACACCATATTCTCGTAATGCACCTGCAGTTCCGAGGTCATGGTCGCAAGCATCAAGCATTGCACATCTATCACATCGTTGGAATGCTTATCCCAAACATTCCTAGCTGAAACAGTGGCACTGGCAGCCGGTCTAGGAGGCAAGACTTGTTCCAAAACATAGTCTTTCTTCTCCTGCCTATGAACAATTCTCATGTTACGGTACCAACTCAGGAAATTCTTCCCATTCAACTTGTCTTTCTCAAGGACAGATCGAAGGGAGAATGAGTTGTGGTTATGGTTGTTTTTATTTGCCATAGCTGAAATTAAGAGAGGTAAGGAGTTTTAGTTATGATGGTTTAAGTGTTGAGAAATCTTAACATATTTAAGAAAACTCACATTGTGTTCAATCAATAGTTCCTCGATTGAATACAATGATCCCGAGATCCATATTTCAGATAAATCTGAGTGAGCTGAGCTCATCGCCCAGACCTTAGTTATTTATGTAAGCAAATTATTTGCTAGTTATATCACATATATAACTCTCGGTCGTGATTTGACATCTCATATGCCAAAATCACTCCGATGTCTCAAAGCTCAAGACTGTCTTGATAGCTCAGTCAAGTAAACCAATCTGATAGTCATATGGTAACAGTTACCATCTGCCTCACCCATGTCAAAGTAAGTACCTAACCTGAGCTAGCCCACCATACGATGAAACGAGCCTTGACAGTTGACGTGAATTGGAAAGACATCAATTTCTTGATATTTGTTTGATGAACTAACCTTTAACTTGAATGTATATCATATATGCACTCAAGAGGATTAAAAGAGGATTTTAAAGTCAAAGAAATCAAATCAAAGGCTTTGAAATTTTATTTATGAAATTTCTAATCTTGACCCTGTGCAGGTTGGCACCTGCTGGTTTTTCTCCAACTTGGTATAATTTTCCTTAAACCGATTGCGAGAAAACGAGATGGTCTAATCTTATTAATCCAGATCATTCAGGGCTATTTTAAATTAGATTATATTTTATTTCGGTTTATCACATCAGAACCCTGAAACCATAAACCCTAATTTTCGATTTCAATGAAACCCTAATCATGCAATTCTAATTCAATTAAAAGAAACTGTTAATCAATCAATCAGACATGAAAACACCAGATTTCATTAAGGTTACAACTAGCTCTGATTTTTCGATTTCAACAAAACCCTAATTTTCGATTTCAATGAAACCCTAATTTTTGGTTTCAATGAAACCCTAATAATACAATTCTAATTAAATTAAAACAAACTTTTAATCAATCAACCAAGCATGAAAACATCATATTTCTTTAAGATTACAACCAGCTCAAATTTTCGATTTCAACAATAATAAAATCAGCTCTGATTTTTCGATTTCATCAAAACCCTAATCATGCAATTCTAATTCAATTAAAAAAAACTTTTAATCAATCAATCAAGCATGTTAACATCAGATTTCAATAAGAATACAACCTGGCTCTGATACCACTGTTAGGTTTTTAAGTAATTAGACAATTATCAATTGACTAATCTAGCAAAAACCTGAAGCCTAGGTCTTGTATTAACTTAATTAAATCTGAAAAATAGGGAACTCGATTATACCTGAAGTTTGATTGGTGTAGCAGAGATAAGATTATGTATAAGATCAGCAAGTGCTCCAAGTGTATCACCTCTATTGATAGTCCACACACACGCAAGTAGAAGAGAAGTCTGCTAGAATTTTGTGTGCAATTCTCTTAGGGTTTCGACTTGTGCAATCAGCGGCTAGGGTTTCTCTCAAGTCAAAAACGTGCCATATATCATATATATAGGGAGTTTAAGTTAACCTAATTAATTCTTAGTTGAACTAGGATTAATTTAGGCCCAATTGAAAACACCTAAATAATTCCGAATTGAATTAGGATTAATTTAGGCCCATCCCAAAACACCTAATTAATTCATAGTTGAATTAGGATTAATTTAGCCCTGGCCCAAAACACATGTTCTCATCCGAAACCATGTATTATTACGCTCAAGTCATGAATCATTCCTATAATGATCATTCCCTATTGAATTGTCTCCATTTGTTTAGGTGTGTGACCCAATAGGATCATATAGTACTAGCAATGAGTATTTCAACTTACAGATTATAAGTGGACCCTAGCAAGCCATACAACCCCTAGTACCATATGACTTTGTCTAATCTCGATGTTAGAACCGATCACACGAGTAAGTACAAATGATTGCAGGACATTCCTAACAACTTCTTCCACCAAGTAAATGACATAAATTTATGACAAATTCGTTTGATACTCATCAGTCGATTGATGGGTCTTTTACGATTTATTAAGCTTGAAATTTTGAAAGTTTTACTTCTTGTTTTTGAATTTTGGAACTCCATATTCTTCATAGAGATGGTAATTAAACTTTAAGGTTGTGTTTCGGAACTTGTATAGGCAGTCTGATTCTGCAACACATGTCAGGGTGACAACTAAAATATATCTCACAGCTGTATATAGTCTTAGTTATGTTTATCTCTGCACTTAGCTTTCTGGGTCAAGTCAATTCCTATTCTATATCAATACTTCGTCACAGTCAGTCTAGTTATTCTTTGGGTGAACCTGATTCTGCTCGTGTCTTACAGGTAACAAAAGGTGTAGTTGGATCTTGTAGCTGCTTTATAGTGACCTCTAGCACGACAGGAGATCGAAGGTTTAGGTTCTTCTCTGTCTTATATATATGTGTCATGATTTTTTTCCTTCTTTTGCGATGCCTGCATGATTTCTCTATCATGTGGTATTTTTTTGATATGTACTTGTTTCAATTTGCTGTATATTCTAGATGTTAAAGTATAGAATCACTGAATGTGCTTAACTATAAGTTAATATATTT
>JAKUCM010007203.1:0-16189 GCA_023374145.1 Lepidium sativum | reverse complement strand
TAAGTTTATTTGTCAACTTTGGTTTTTGGTCGGTAATAAATATTCAATGTCTGATTCATTTTTGTCAATATTAAATCAACATAGTCTGTTTTATAGCTTAAGTCTAGATTTAAAAACAAATTACGCCTATCAAAACTATATAAATGATGTAAAGAAGTGAATTATTTAAAAATAAACCTTAAAAGTTTGATGCTAAGTTCTGTACATATAACCTCGATTAGAAAGTTGAGAATACTATGAGTTCATAACACGTCGTAATTCGTAAATCAACTCCTCAATAGATCGAACTGATCATTGAACTATCTGCGTTCAAGTAGCTAAGTTGGATCACGGTCGTCCATTATTGGTTCAATTTCACGATTTGAGCCAAACTCAATCATATTAATTTCCTGGACTCTTGAGTAATATTTCAAACTGACATTATGTAACATTCTATGTATTTGAAGAATCACTAAAACATATTTGGTTGATAAACCATGATCTGAGTTTCAACAACTATATAGCCATGTTCTTTCATCTCTCCATCGTATCCAATCATAACGATCCTTGACAATCGCGAGCGTCATATAAAGAATTTCTTCTGAAATAATAACAGAATTACTATAGCTAGATTTCTTTAACGCAAAGCAAAATTGAAAAAAAGCTAAAAGGAATAATAATTGAAACAGAAGAAACTATATGTGCAATAACGGAAGATCTCAAAAACAATTTTCTTTTATCATTAACTGTATAATATAATACAAAGTTGTTTATATACGGGAAAACGACCGAACAACATGCTTCGTGCATTTTGTACCCCAACTCAAAGACCATATCTAAACTAAGAAAATATTTAAACTATCTACATAAACTTAAAAATTATAATCTAAATTATCTATATAGACGATTGATTTTATAATTTTAGTCAACCGTTATATCACATTACTAATCTCGCAAAAACGATTGATTTTAACCCAAACAAAATGCGTCATGCGCTTTTATACCTTAGCTAAAATGTTATGCTTAGATGATCAACACATATTAAGCAAATACTCAAAATGTTTACATGAACTTATTAAATCTAAAACTAATCTACATTAACCATATTTTGTTTTAGTCAACGGTTAAAATTTGTAGATTAATTAATATGGCTAACTAGACACATGTAACTTGATATGGCATTTCTTACACAAAACAATATCATTTTGAAAACACATTAAAATTAACTGTAACTTGGAGTAATATACATCATCTCCAATATATACATTGATAGAAACCATGTAAAGTTAACATTAACTTGGAGTAAAAGAGATAAATAGCTTAGACAAATGTCACGTAGCCGCTTCAGAGTCTTACACATCACTGACATTGCTTGCACTTGCAGCTTCCTAAGCACCTAGTAACTTTTCTTATATGTTATTCTTATCAAAAACCAAAAACAAAATCCATATTATCTCTTAGGTGTGGGCATATAGTTTTTCGCTTTGGTTTGTTCGATTCTCGTTTTTTCAGTTCTTAAAATAATGTAACCAATTGATACTTTCTAAAGTTCGGTTTGGTTTCGGTTCGGTTATCCTCAGTTTCAGTTCCAAATGAATACTTGAAATTGGAATCGAAAAGGAACCAAAATAAATTTGGTTCTCAATCGGTTCCAGTTCCAAATGGTTATTTAGACAAATGCATTTAAAATAACCATTTTGTTACAAAAAAATGTACACAAAACTAAACCGAAACCAAACAAATTGTTTGGTTCGGTTCCATTCGTTTTTTTAGTTAATAAAAATCAATTAGTGTATTAGTTCGGTTCTAACTTCGGTTTTCGGTAACCGAAAACCGAAAATTACCTATATTATAGAACTACTCGATTAATTTTTGAGAATTAAACCGAAATTAGAACCAAATTTTTGGTTCAGTTCAGTTCGGATCTTTGGTTCCGAATAATTTTCCCAGCCCTACTATCTCTAAATCCTTGTTTTCTTTTAGTTTAAATAATTATTGGTACAGAATTTAAATCATATAAATGTGGCATAAATTGAGAAAGTGCATGGTTCCCACTCGCCAACGGCTAAATTCCTCAATGGCTCTGATTTGACTATCGCATTTAGGAGCCTTTAATTATATAACTAGTATAGTAATCAAATGCTTTTTTTGGTTTTAGTACTTAAATGCTTTATAACAGTCAAATGACATATAGCTTATTTGTTTATTGTCCGAAATGATAGCTTTTTAGTAATTAAACAAAATATAACAATTTTCACTTTGCATAATGACACCTCATTTCTTATTCCCTTATTTTATAGATACGTTCCCAAGTTTAAGTGACAACACAAAACAGAACGATTTTAGATTCACATACTTTTTTAGCTGGTCATGAAGAAAAACCAACAAAACAAAGTCTTACTAAACAGATAAACATATATATACTGTTTCATTGGTTATGTTTCTTCTTCATCGTTCCTTGTATCTCTCACTGGTTTATTGTTGTGTTTGTTTCTTTAACTGAAAGAAAATTCAGTGTCTTCCTTAACAAAGAAACGATTTTCTCTTTCTTTAATGGGTTTTTGATTTTGTCTTTGTTACTTCGATTTTGCAAAAATGGCGTCTTCTCAGGTGGAGGTCCCTTCTTCATCTCAGAGATTCGAGTTTATTCTTAGAGATCGTAACCAAAACGCCGTCGTTTTCAACAAAAATCTGAAACCTCCGTTGAAAAACCATCATGAGTTCTTTAAACCTCAGGTCTCCGACGAGAAGTCTAAGAACTTCGTCGACTTATGGGTCGAGACTCACGGTAACAAGAGCCAAGTTCGATTGCCGGAGAAACCAATTATTAGAACATCTCATGTTTTTTCATCTCCTCTAGTATCGAAGAGAAATGAAAAATTTGGAGCTTCTTCTTTGGTACAGATCTGGGAAGCGAGGCTACACCGATCCAACGGTGGAAACTCGCCGAGTTATAGTCCATCGACGGCGAGTTCTAATAGAAGCGATTCAGGAATCAGTAGTGTTCATGATTCCCATCTTTCAATTGACGGAGATTCTGAATTCGCTGATGAATTTGAAATTAAGGGAGCTAATATTCCTGATCGAACGTTGGAGATTGAATCTGCGGTTTCTGATTCTGGAGAGAGCAATTGGGGAAGAGTCGCTGACTTAATTCGGAGGCTTAGCAACGAAGATAAGAAGCTAAACATCGGAGATAATGGTGGTTGCGGCGGTAGTGGACTCTCGATTATTAAAACGCCGAGGCCTTGCATTTCGTCGTGGTCATCGTCGTCGGAGAAAGACGATTTCTGGTGGTTAAATTTTCACCGAGTGTTCGAGGACGGCAAGCGTTTACCGATTTGCTTATGAAAATGGAACACGAACGCCACCGCAAATTAGAGTCGCTTATTGAACGCAACGCAGTTTCTAGGTTTACTCATTGTACAAGTGCGGACATATGTGCATGTGCCTTAAATGTGCGAACGAACTTCATTGCAGTGGAAGGAAATGCCCAATTTGCAGAGCTCAGATTGTGGACGTTGTTCATGTCTTTTTTTGATACAAGAAACTGAGATATATACCATCCTTTTTCTTTATAGCGTTTGCGTTATTTGACGTTTTGGGTCTGAATATCGTATTCTGTTTCTACATTGTCGATTAGTTTCTAATATAAAGAAATGACTTCGAGTATATTGATTGATAGTCTTCTTTTCTGTGTTAATTACATTAATATTAATAAGTGTTATTTGTTAACACTTCAAACAAAACCAAAAACACATAAAGACTATATAATTGCCGAAAGGAAACAAAAGGAAAAACACTTATTAAGAGAGGAATGTGGATTCAATTATCCACCAAAAAGAATCAAAAGTCAATGAGAGGAGAAATCATTTGAATCCATCATTAACCCCAATTATTCATGGCTCAATTATATCATTTTCTTTTCTTAAATAACTTATAAAATACTATGATTCTTTTAGTTGCAATAATGATCACATTGGAGATTAATGTTAGGAACAGAGCATGATGCAAACATGAAATTTATATATTTTCAGTTACTTTCATAATCATAAACTCTCCATTTGATTGTGATCTCCAAAACATTCAAAACTCTCTTCATAGATATATTTACACAGCATCCGTAGACACATATTACATACATACATACATAAATATAAGGAAAAACTCTCGGTGCTTTGTTTATGTATTCCATATTCATGCGTTTTGTGCGGCCAAGAAGGTATTGAAGTCATCTCTAGCCTTACGCAATCGTGGAGTGATACAAGTTCGTGGAGAAGTAGGGCACGAAACCGAAGACGAAGTTGAGAATCTTACACGACGTTGTGGTGAAGTCTCATTTGATCTCCTGTAATCTCGAGTACTCCTCGTCTTTAAAACACTTCTTAGAGCCAAAGTCTCTGTTTCTCTATCGAACAAAAAACCAGAAGTCACTGGTTCTTGCACATCTCTTCCTCCTCCACGGCTGTTACATTTCGTCATCTCCATCGGAAAATCTAAAAACATCCGATTGTTATCTTGCATAAGAGCCGTTGTTGATGCCCAAGAGCCACTTTCGAATTTCTCGAGCGAGGCACGTATTGAAACAGATGAGTTTGAGAAGGAAGACGCTCTTATCATCTTCTTCTCCATCGAATCTTGTCGTTTCGAAGAAGATCTACCTGGCTTGGATTTTCCAAACCCAGGTAGTGATAAGCAGAAGGCGTTACATTTGAAATCTTCTTCCTTGTAGAGAATCTTCTCTGATGAGTAATCTGATTTCCTCATGAATAGGATTGATTCTTGGTAGCTAAGCTTCTTCCGGATTCTCATTTGCTCCGGGAGCATAGGAAGTGGAACAGCAGCGTCTCTAGGAGGAGGCATCTCCGGCGGTAATACCATTCTGAAGCTGTCGCCTGTCACCGACGAACGGGAGAAAATATGATCTGTTGATTTCTTAGTCGGCAGACTTGCCTTCTTCACCAAGAAACTGAAATTAGGGTTAGGGTTAGCGTTTTCTCCGGGGGAAAACGGTAAAACCTTCCCACTCGTGATCACTAGATTTCTGAGGTAAACCATCATCAAACGCAAGCATTGCTGGAGGAGGCATACGGAGAAAAAAACAGATTAAAATTAGAGAGATGGGTTTATAAAATTCCGAGTAAAAAAAATGCAGAGGTTGAAGATATAAGTAGTAGAAATGTAAAGAAAAATGGGAAGCACGTTTATGGCAAAAGTAGTGACTTACATGTCGGTTATGTCTGTGTCCTAGGATTTTGACATGTGGTTTTAGTATCATGATTCCTGTGCGTGCGTGGATAGATGCGGGAATATTATAAAGAAAATGAGTATTTAAGGACCAAAAACAATATTTGATTTGACAATTTTAGGAAATTTGATGGAGACAGATGAAATGCTTTGCACGTAGATTGTGATCTGATCGTTTTGAGTAGATTCACGCTCTGATTTGCGGTTCTACAAGTGTGCAAATTAACGTGAATAACGAGCTGTTTCTTATGCCTTGTAAATGATTTATAATTGGATTCACAACTTTAAACCATGATAATATAAGCAAACATCAGATGATAACAGTTACTTTTTGTTGACAAATATATATTAGTTCACAAGGTCACGTGTTTAAAACACAAACTGTGAATATACAACTTGTTAACACGTTTTAGTTCCTTAACTCAATACTTATGCTTGAGGTCTCAAATATTACCATGCTATCTTCTTAAACATTTTTTTTAAAATAGATAAGAAAGAGTCTTGAAAACATATTTATGATAAAGATAGTAAGTTAAATAAGGATTCAACAATCTATTTTCGCTTTGATTCAAAGTGACACTTGGTCTTCATCTTTGTCTTTTCTTTTATCCACAAATTCAAAATATTTATATTGAATTGTTGATTTGTAAAGAGGCATGTATTGGGCTTAGATTTGATAGACATCATATGCAGTAAACTTTTGATTGTTATCCATATTCTTTTTATCAAAAGTGAAAAGTATTTGCTAAACAAATAAAAGATGACTCACTAAACTATATTCCCATTTGACGATCTATGGTTCGATACACAGGTCGTTTAATTGATTTTCACATGGCATAGTGGTTCAATATCACATGTTTCTCTACAGCCTCCAAAACTCAGCCAAAATACAAGCTATCTTACATCTGATCTTGATTAATCAGAGCTAACCTTCTTATCAACACTCGACTTACTGAGGATTAGAACTCCAATGGTGATCGATACAGCTCCTGCAAACCACTACCAATTTATTGGAATGTGTTAGCCAAAACTCATTAAACTCAAATCTCACATCATCGTAGCCATTGATTGTCAGTGTCTATAGAAGGCTTGATCATCACTTTCAAGACACATATCCATTGATATATGCAGCCATCAAAAACATAACCGAACTACTGTTTTCAAGATCAAAACTTACACGAAATGATAACGATTCTTCAAAGAGCAAGAGACCAGCTAATCCAGAAGAGAGAAAATTAGCAGCAAAGTTTGTGACTGTAGCTTGTAGAGATGAGAGAGCTCTTAAGCTGTTTACATAACATCCCCACATTACTACGTTGCAGATTACAATTAATCCATACTTAATCACCTGTCAAAAGATTAAATCTTTTAAAAGTTCATTCATCAATTTCCCAATTTATCAATAGAAGAGTACACAGAAACCGAAAAAGACATGAAATTGGAATATGATAGATTTGAAATTTATAAAGTTGGAGAATTAGAAAATGTGATTACGAGAGAAGAGAAGAATTTTGCGAATATTGCAGCAAGAGCTGCGTTGAGCCCAGCTGCAATTGCCCAGACATAGCCTCTTCTCTTCAACTGTACATCAGCCATGGATTAACCTTGCGAGCTTTTTACAAACAACAATTAGGAAAAGAATTGCATAAATTTCACGATCCATAGCATCAGTGAAGTTAAATTCAATCGAATAAGTTTATACACTTTTTTTCTGGGTTTGAGGAAAATTGAAGTGTTGGGTTCTAATTACATTCCATACCTTCGATGGCAGCAATTTCCTTCTTTTTGTTTGTTTGTTTGTTTGTTTACGTATCCTAACAATCCAAGGGCATCAAATCTGACATTGAAGAAGAAAGGGAAGACAAACTGAAATCTGAAGATGGGCCATGTCTGTAAGTAACAAAATAATAAACAAACCCAATAGTAAATGGGCTTATGCCCATTACAAGAATTTACAAGGAAAATAAACACAAAATGTTGGAACAGTATTTTTAATTGACAGGTGGAGTTTCTCCTCTTACTTAACTATCTTGGCTTTTGTTCGAGTCAGCAATGCTCAGATAATACCGGCATCAACCTCCTTCATCTCATTCCTACCGATCACATTTTATTTTGTTTTATGTTTTACCGGTTGTTCAAAATGAGTTAAAAATATTTTCACTTTTTTACTTGTCCGTTGTTTTATCTTTGACAATAATTATTCAAAAGCTGTTATAATGCGTGTTGATATATTTCAAGATAACATGATTGAATTTTAAAGTGTTGAAGTTTTCAGAGTAAAAAATCGCTGATGTTTCATTTGAACCGTTTTTAGTGCTGATTTCAATTTTCGTGGAGTAGATATGGTTCTTTGTTTGATTGCAAGTTTAGATAAGACAGCAATTCGAAATTTCAATCTTTCCAATTCCAATTTAAAGTTATTGTTTTTGGGGCATTGTTGGATCTATTCTCATATTATATTCTTTATAATATGTATTTTTTGAAAGTTTTTAATAATATTATATTGCGAAAAAAAATATAGCATCATGTTATAGGGAGGATTAGTGAAGGGTTTAGTCGGTGAAAAGTGTTAACCTTCGAATATCTTCCACATAATCATTTCATAATTAGAAGCATTTATTTGTGGGTCTAACTCTTTATGTTGTTATTCTAAATTTGTAGTGATTAATTCTATTTGTATCTTATGGTTGTAACAAACATAACGAATATTTATATCTTAATTGGGAATCACTTTACAAAAACAAATTTTAAAAGTATTGAGTACTACAGTAAATTCCATTATAGAAAATCCACTAATAGAGAAATTTAAACCACATCATTAAGGATAATAACGTTAACCCAAAATCTCAATAATTTCATCAATTATTCTGTTAGACAAAACGAAAATCCGTTTTCATTAAATATAATTCACATAATAGTATTGTGTTGTACTATTACATATGAAAATATGGTGTAAGATAGACAGCAATGTAGATTTTATCTATTTTTGTTAAGTTTATGTATAAAATTTGAATGTTTTCTTAGATCGATTACATTTATGTTGGGTTCTTAAGTTCATGTAGGAAAAAAACATGGTGAGAATTATTGTTCGGTTTTTGCTTGGGTACTGTTTTTGTTAAGTTATGGAACTGATTGTTCACTAAAACTTAATAATTGTGGATCGTTGACCAACTTTCGGCCTGCAAATCATTTGGGCCACTCATGGGCCAGACTAACATTTGGGTTTTTTGGTGCAAAGAAGAATGAGTGGGCCAAGCCCAAATGCGTTGGTATTTTCGTGTATAATACAAAGTGCAGCTTTATCTTCTTCAAGAGGTGAAAAACAAGAAACAGAGGCCTTTAACAGAAACAGAGGAAGTTAGAGAAGGTGTGCGATGAATCCAGAGAGAGAGATATAGGTTACGAGCTTCAAGGATAAGCTTCGTTCATGGCTTGGATCTTCAGGGATTTCTTTAACAAAATCATCTTCTGAATCTTTCCATCCAAGAAGTGTTGCTCGGAAGATTTCTTTTCGGCTTTGTTCTTCTTTCTTAAAGCTGTTGTTCTTGTAATCAAATACACAGACAAGTTAGAAACGTCGCGTATGTTGTAAACCTTTCTTATAGTGGATTGTGGAGAGTCGATTCCACCCCAGACGTAATGACAAGATCACGAACTGGTTTAACAAATTCTTGGGTGTTTCAATCAGATACAGATCAATCTATGAGTTTCGATGAGAAAGTATAATCAACAATTGGTATCAGAGCTCTAGGACCAGAGCAAGATCAGGTATCAGAGAAAGGTAGAGGAACTAGAAGCAGATACACTTAGCTTTTATAGATCTTCTTTGCACTATTGTTTGTGCACCAAGAATTCATCTCCGTTGGTTCCTTGCTCCATGGTTTTCTTGTGACTGGTCTTGTTTCTTGAGAGAATAGATCAGATTAGTCAAAGATTATGGAGTCGTTTCAAGGAAGATTCGATGTTGAAAAGTTCACAGGAAAAGGAGATTTTGGTCTATGGAAACACAAGGTTATTACCCAGTTACAGTCACTGGGACTCCACAAGATCCTAGATGAAGATGTCCCCGGGAGTGATAATGCAATCCCAGATAGCAAATCCTCTCAGACTGCTGAAGAAAGGGCCGCTGCAAGGGCTGCTGCTATTATGTCAAATGATCTGCAAGCAGGAAAGGACATGAGAGTTAGAAATCTGATAAGTATGAGTGTAAGTGATCAGATTCTAAGGAAGATTAAAAAGTTTGCGACTGTCAGAGAAATGTGGATAGCTCTTGAACAAGATTATCAGACCAAGACTCTCCCTAATCGTATCTACTTAAAGCAAAGATTCACAAATTTCAAAATGACTGAAGGAAAGTCAATAGAGGATAACCTGGATGATTTCCTAAAGCTGGTAGATGATCTTGAGAGTCTTGATGTCACTGTCAGTGATGAAGACCAAGCTATACGGCTTCTCCTAAGTCTTTCTAAGACTTATGCTCCAATTGTTCATACACTAAAGTATGGAAATTCAAAAGAGACATTGACAGTCTCAGATGTGACCAATGCAGCCTATGGGTTGGAAGTTGAGCTGAAAGAGAGTGGTCAGGAGCATAGAAACAAGTCTACTGCTGAAGATCTTTACGTGGAGTCACGTGGAAGACAGAGCAAAGGATCAAACAGAAATGGAAATGGGAAAAACAGCAACCACAGAGGAAAGTCAAAAGGCAGATCAAAGTCAAGGCCGAGGTATAACAAAAACAATAGAAGTGATTGTTTTGTTTGTGGAAAAGAAGGTCACTGGAAAAAGGATTGTCCAGACAGACAAAATAAGAAACAAGAATTTACAAATAGTGTCACTACTAAACAACCTATTGCCCTCACTGTAAGTACTCAAGAGTCTGGAGAAAAGTGGGTTCTAGACTCAGGCTGCACCTTTCATATAACCACAAATAAGGAGAATTTTTCTGAGTTAAAGGAATTCCAGGGAGGAAATGTGTAAATGGCAAACCATACTTCTAGCAGAGTTAAAGGTATAGGAAATGTTAAATTCCAAATTCCTGATGGAAATACTATTGTGCTAAGTGATGTCAGGTATATACCAGAGATGTCGAAGAATCTTATTTCATATGGGATGGCTTGAAAAAGCAGGTTGCAGATATGAAGGTAAAGACGGGATTGTCCGATTTTTCAAAGATGGTATTGAGGTACTTACAGGAAAGTATGATCAAGGACTTTACTACCTACAGGGTTCAGTAATAAAGGGTGAAGTAAACATTGTCAGGGAACAACCTGATATGACCAAGATATGGCATTCAAGACTGGGTCATATGAGTTTGCACAACATGAATGTTTTGGTTAAGAATGGATATATTCCAGAGAAGGATGTTAGGACTTTGAGTTTTTGTGATAACTGTGCTTTAGGGAAAAGTCACAAACAACAGTTTCTGACAACTAAACATACTACACAAGGGATACTAGACTATATTCATTCTGATTTCTGGGGGTCTCCATCAACACCCGAGAGTCTTGGAGGATGTAAATATTTCATCAGCTTTATAGATGACTACTCTAAGAAAGTATGGGTTTATTTCTTGAAGACCAAGGATGAAGCATTCATGAAATTCAAAGAATGGAAAGAAGAAGTCGAAAATCAAACAAGGAAAATGGTTAGATACTTAAGAACTGAAAATGGATTAGAGTTTTGTAATACACAGTTTGATAATTACTGCAAAAACTCAGGAATCAAGAGACACAGAACGTGTACTTACGCACCTCAACATAATGGGGTATCTGAGAGGATGAACATGAAAATTATGGAAAGGGTCAGATGCATGCTAAGTGAATCAGGTTTGGGTCAAGAGTTTTGGGCAGAAGCAACCTCCACTGCAGTGTATCTGATTAATAGATCTCCAAACTCAAGCATTGAGTTTGAACTACCTGAAGAAATGTGGACAGGACACAAGCTAAGTATTTCTCACCTAAGGCGTTTTGGATGTTCTGCCTTTGTTCACGTTACTCAAGAAAAGGTTAATCCCAGAGCAATCAAAGGGGTATTTGTTGGATATCCTTTTGGGTTTAAAGGTTACAAAGTTTGGGTTGCTGAGGATCATAAATGTATCACAAGCAGAAATGTTGTGTTCCACGAAAATGAGGTATTTAAAAATATCTCCATTTGTGTGGAAACAGATCAACAAGTTGAAGATAAGTCTACAGACAAATCTAAGAAGAAGACAAGAAGAGTGTACTTCAAAGAAGATATAATCTCAGGACCATCAGGTTCAAATTATCGTGAAAATATGAATTCAGAGGCAGGAAGTGAGTCATCTTCCTCAAGTACAGAAGAATCTAGTAGAGATCAAGAGGATTTTAATGGTTCAAATGAATATGAAGCAGAACAGTCAGAACCAGGTTCCTCATCATCGGAAGATCTAGGAGAATAATTGTTAGCAAGAGACAGAGCTAGAAGAGAAAATATAAGACCATCTTCAAGATATGAAGAATCTGATTTTGTAGGTTATGCACTATCAGTTGTGGATGATATAACTATAGAAGAGGCTAAGACCTATGAAGAGGCAAGGAGTTCTAAATGGAAATAGTGGGAAAGAGCCATGGAAGAAGAAATGGTTTCACTGAAGAAAAATGAGACGTGGATTCTGATTCAAAAACCTGACAAGCAGAAACTTGTGGGATGTAGATGGATTTATAAAATAAAACCTGGAATACCAGGTGTTGAGGCAAAAAGGTACAAGGCCAGGTTGGTTGCTAAAGGTTTCTCTCAAAAGGAAGGTGTTGACTACAACGAAATTTTCTCTACAGTGGTCAAGCATGTTTCTATTAGACTCATTACATCTCTAGTGGTAAATCTAGATTATGATTTGGAACAGATGGATGTTAAGACTGCGTTTTTACATGGTAAGCTAGATGAGAGAATATTAATGGATCAACCTGAAGGCTTCATTCAAAGAAAAGATCAAGGAAAGGTCTGCTTACTAAAAAGATCATTGTACGGATTAAAACAAAGTCTTAGACAATGGAATCTAAGATTTGATACTTTCATGAAGGAACAAAAGTTTAAGAGAAGTAGTTTTGACCCGTGTGTGTATCTGAAAGATCTAGGGAAAAATAAAGCTATTTTCTTACTTTTATATGTGGATGATATGCTTATTTCTTCAGGAAATAATCTGGCTATCAAGGATCTGAAAGAAAGTTTGAACAACGAGTTTGAAATGAAGGATTTAGGGAAGGCCTCAAGAATTCTAGGAATGGATATTCTACGAGACAGGGAGAAAGGAACTTTAGTTCTTTCTCAGTCAATCTATTTGGAAAAGGTTTTAAAAAATTTCAATATGTTTGAGAGTAAGTCAGTGGTTACTCCAACTGCCTCACACTTCAAACTAAGAGCTCTATATCCAGAAGAAATAGACGAAGAGCAACTATACATGAGAGATAAACCATATTCCAGTATAGTTGGTAGCTTAATGTATGCAATGATTGGGTCGCGTCTTGACCTTGGTTTTGCAGTAGGTTTGGTAAGTAGGTTTATGTCAAAACCAGGAAAGCAACACTGGTTAGCCGTTAATTGGATACTGAGATATGTTAAAGGAGCCTACAATCAAGGTTTAACTTTCAAGAGACATTCACATTTGATGTTGAAGGTTTTTCAGAATCAGACTATACTACAGACTTGGACAGACGCAGATCAGTTACAGGTTTTGTGTTCAAAGTTGGGGGCAACATAATTTCATGGAAGTCGTGTTTACAATCTGTTGTAGCTTTGTTCACTACAGAGGCAGAGTACATGGCTCTGTCTCTAGCAGGGAAGGAAGCATTGTGGATTAAAGGGATTGTTTCAGAATTGGTTTTCAAAATTTTAAGGTTTCAATTGGTTGTGATTCACAAAGTGCGATTGCTTTAGCTAAGAATGTAGTGCATCATGAGAGAACTAAACACATTGATACTAGGTATCATTTCATTAGAGACCTAGTATCAGATGGTGTAATGTCTTTAAACAAAGTTCACACAACAGAAAATCCAGCAGATTTTTTGACAAAAACAGTACCTGGTAACAAGTTCCAGCTCTGCAGTGAGCTGGTGAATCTTTTTTGAGTCAAGTCCTCGGCATCAGGTGACATCTCTGACTGATTATACCATTTTTATCTCGCAGGGACAAAGAAAAAAGAAGCGAGTTAGTACAAGTCAAAGGTCACTAGTACTATTTTTTTGGTAAATCAGTAAGCATGAACAGAAAGTTACCTGAGAGGAACAAGGGATCTTAATCGTCTTTAAGATCAGGTCCCAGGAAAATCGACATGATATTTCTTTAAAAGGAAATCAAGTAAGTTCGGCTCAGGTGGAGTTTATGAGCTATCGGTTAGGTGGAGCTCATGAAGTGTTCTATCTGAAGTATAAAAGAATAACGAAGACAAAGAAGGATGTTTTTTAAAGGGTTATCGATGAAGATAAGTATTTTGGCTGAGATTCGGTTCAGTGAACTTACTAGAGAAGTCAGAAATCGAAGGTAGCAACTCGATCAGGTACGCCGATGACTGAAAAAAACACCGATGAATATGGAGTTTGTTCATCAAGAGCTTCGTGAAAATTCATCCAGAGCTTCGCCGTTTTGTCTTCGTTTTTTAAGACAAGAAATGAAAGAAGTGGAAAGGTTTCGATATGTTAGGGTTTTGTCTAAAGATGGTCAAGGTGGAGATTTGTGGATCGTTGACCAACTTTCGGCCTGCAAATCATTTGGGCCACTCATGGGCCAGACTAACATTTGGGTTTTTTTTGTGCGAAGAAGAATGAGTGGGCCAAGCCCAAGTGCGTTGGTATTTTCGTGTATAATAAAAAGTGCAACTTTATCTTCTTCAAGAGGTGAAAAACAAGAAACAGAGGACTTTAACAGAAACAGAGGAAGTTAGAGAAGGTGTGCGATGAATCCAGAGAGAGAGAGATAGGTTACGAGCTTCAAGGATAAGCTTCGTTCATGGCTTGGATCTTCAAAGATTTCTTCAACAGAATCATCTTCTGAATTTTTCCATCCAAGAAGTGTTGCTCGGAAGATTTCTTCTCGGCTTTGTTCTTCTTTCTTAAAGCTGTTGTTCCTGTAATCAAATATACAGACAAGTTAGAAATGTCGTGTATGTTGTAAACCTTTTTTATAGTGGATTGTGGAGAGTCGAATCCACCCCAGACATAGTGACAAGGTCACGAACTAGGTTAACAAATTCTTGGGTGTTTCAATTAGATACAGATCAATCTCTGAGTTTCGATTAGAAAGTATAATCAACAATAATATATATATATATATATATATATTATGATTGGATACTGGATAACCAATATCCTTACGAATTTCTATTTTGATTGAATTTATTTCCTTACGAATCTATAAGAAATGATCAGTATAAAATATTTTTTTATCATTCATTTTTCAGCTTTTAGTTAGGTACTTTCTTTGTCTTGTAATCATTAAAGCCATGATTCTATTTCTACGGTTTTGCGAAGTTTACCAATCAAACTCGTTAAATAAATCAATAATTAAATTAAAAGCGTGATTTCCAAAAGATTATATGATTGGTATATACCTATGAGAATATTCAGATGATCTATAACTGAGATTTATAGAACTTCTAGACAAAAATTATATGTTAAGTAAAAGCAATAG
This sequence comes from Lepidium sativum, assembly GCA_023374145.1. Classification (NCBI taxonomy): domain Eukaryota; kingdom Viridiplantae; phylum Streptophyta; class Magnoliopsida; order Brassicales; family Brassicaceae; genus Lepidium; species Lepidium sativum. The sequence goes on along the minus strand of JAKUCM010007203.1, from coordinate 1,318 downwards.
ACCAAATTCTTAGCACCACTATCTAATTAGGTTCTTTAGGTACCAAACTTGTTCCATATAATAATAGACATGTGAACCTTCTAATTACAGCTCTATTTAATCTATAATCTTTGGAGTTTATCCCGATATGATCCCTAAAACGTACGCAACAAAGTCATTTTCAATTATATGTATATAGGTCGATTTAGTTAACACATATCTTTAACTTTTGTTTTGTTGCTTAGTGCTAATCTTTAGTCATTACCGACGCACTTTCGTGAATCATGCTTCCATTATTTTACTCACCCCAAAAGTCCCATCATTATATTCTTATTTCTTCGAAATATATTTCATCTATCAAAAAAGATATCATTTGTATTATTACAATTTGTATTTAAAATTTCTCAATAACCCAAAGCATAAATACATATTAAATTTCGAATCCAGAAGACAGACTAGTTTTATCTTTGCCAATGAAATGAAAGAGGAGACTTACTAATTAAAACGATACAGCTAAACATTTGACATCATGGTTTGATCTCTACTCGTTGACATCTTTTTTTTTTTTTTATCAATATTGTATTGATAAAATTCGATTCATAATATAAAACTCATTCCTAAAATTCATTTTTAAGTTATCATAATGTAATGAGTAGGGATTGAACCATGATATCAAATAATTAGCTGAATTATTTTAGCCATCGTCTAGTTTTAGCGATCATTTTAATTATTTTTGTCTTTGACAAAAACTAATTTTTCTATATGCATCCCTGTCGTTGTGACATTAATAAGACCATAACCTAATTAAAGAAATTTTGGCTGAAAAAAACAAATTGCGATGCAGAGTGTGGTTTACACACGTCGTGAAAAAAACATACATTACCCTACATTGGATTATAACATGTAATTAATTTTTGTGTTTAAATCAAAGGTAACATGATTTTGGACTATGTCGATTGACAAAAGTTTAGACTTTAGAGCATAAGCCAAGAGCCAGAACTTGTAAAAAAAACAAAAGGATAATTTAGAAAAAAAAAACAATCTCTTTCATTTGAAAGTGCTCGACGAAAAATACAGAAGACAAAGAAAGCATTAAGGAGACAATGTTTGTAATCAATACGGAGTTAATGCAAAGCTGCATCATCATCAATTAATTATGTCCCTTCTTTATTTCCTCCCTTTCTATTGATCCGCTCGATTTTCCATTTCAGCCTAACTCTGAACCTCAAATTGATATCTAAAATTGAGATGTGTAGAATGCAAAAAAAGGAAACATAATTACAGTCATTAGATTAGTCTTTAGATTAGTCTGGGCATTTTCGGTTCGAGCTGATTCTTT
>JAKUCM010007202.1:0-53485 GCA_023374145.1 Lepidium sativum | reverse complement strand
ATTAGCACTTTAGCCTTTTGGCTGTTTTTGTGATGGCAAAGCATTCAAGTGCGGGACACATCAGTGTCACTTCAAACAAGTTAAAATATTATTTATGAAAAATATTCATAAACGATTTTTTTAGTTTTTAAATCACTTGCGCCGTATCTTTGGTATTTGTTCAAGTGTTTTGCCTCAAACCCATATGGTGTTATTATTAATGGAAAGTTATGTCGACGTTATCTCAATCCTCAAAAGATTCTATGTTAATTGGTTTTTTTAGCTAAAAATATAGCAACGTTATCTTATAAATTAGTGGATAGGGCATAGGAAAATTAATAAATTACATTGAAGTTAGTAAAAATGATCATTTATAAAATCTTTATTATCTTATAATTTTACTAGAAAATATTTTTTTACTAGAATTTGATTTCATATATTTTTTGTGGTAAAATTTAGAGTCTGAGTAGTTTGAATTATAATCTCATTAATAAAATAATCAAACAATAATATTTAAAAATGATTATCTATAGTTTTCATGTAAATAAGAGGATGGATGAAGGAATAATATATTTTTATTTAAAAGAAATGAAAGGAGAAAGGATCATTGTAGGTTGTTGTCAGGATACATGCATGCTGCATAAATAATCATTAATTAATAATTATTGTTCTATACAAAGAAGAAGATTGAAAAAATCTTCCTCATAAGAAAAGAGATTCGACATTTAATGATGAGTACTTAGACATAAAAATGAGGTCACTTCAATTAGCTGTTGGACAAATTTATCCCACAATAGACGATCTTGAGTCAAGGTTGAAGACATATATTGTTTTACATAGGTTTGACTTCGATGTCATATCATCATCGATGATATTATTGGTTCTGAGATGTTGGGTTCCAAATTACACTTGGAGAGGTCATCTCGGGCACCTCAAGCATCGCCTGCTATTCTTGGTCGTTTATACTTGGATTTTGTTGGTGGTGTTGGGCATTATGTTCTTCCCATTCATGTTGCTCAATCATTGAACAAATATTTCGGTTTGAAGGTAAAATTCCTTCGTGGTAGACTTTGGCATGTGGTAGCTTTTGGTAGACTTTGGTAAACTTTTGGTAGAGTTTAGTTGAGTTTGGTATAAACGCATGGTAGACTTTGGTAGAGTTTGTGTTAACTTCTTACAGATAAAGTACTGGAAGGCACATTGTACTTTAAGAGAAGCTCAGAATCTAGTTACATGAACTTAAGAGAATAATTTTGAAGAACTTCCCTCGTAGATAGAGATGATATGTTCAAGTTTCTATTCCTTTCATTTGGTACAAGCATCAAAGGATTTCCGTATATGATGAAGGTTGTTGTTGTGGATGGAATGTTTGTACAAGGAAAATGTAAAGGGACTCTTCTCACAGCAACAATGCAAGACAGGAATTTCAATATTTTCCATATGGCTTTTGGTGAGGTTGATACCAAAAATGATGAATCTTGAGAATGGTTTCTTAGACAACTCAACTGCATCATTCCTGATGATCAAGAATTGACCATCATTTCAAATAGGCATAGATCAATAGCCAAAGCAATTAAAAAAAGTGTATTTGCTTGCCGCTCGGGGGGGTTTGCACTAACCATTTACGGAAAAATATTTTGTCTAATTTCAAAGGAAGAGAGTCCTTTAAGTTGTCTAAGAAGGATGCAACTACATATAGGTATGACAAGTTTAATGCAATCTTTGGCCAAATAGAAAGACTAGATCGAAGGTTATATGAGTATTCGCTAAGGGAAGATATCCGTTTGTGTATTTGTGCTCATCTCCCAGTAAATAAATACAACTTCATCACATCAAACATAGCAGAATCTATCAATCATGCGTTATCTGAAGCATGAACTTTCCCTATTATGCATCTTATAGATTCCATTAGGGAAATGTTAACAAGGTGGTTCACGAAGAAGAAGAAAAAGAGTATAAATTTGTACATGAAAAACGTTTAAACAGAGAATATCAAGGACTTACAATACGTGTCTGATAAGGTTACGCAGCCAATTCACTTTACACTTTTGTACAGGTCCGAATGGATTGTATGAGTTAGGCGCTATGTCATCATCTATGAGGCGCCTAATAACAAAATTTCATTTGAACAAGGATTTCTGAATTGAAAAAAATACGTTATTCTATCAGTTAGACAGAGAAATCGTAGGTCTAAGACAGTCAGTTTAAACTCCACCAAAGTCTATTACATTAAGTATTACCTCAACCAAACTCCAGCACGATCTACCACATTAAGTATTACCTCAACCAAACTCCACCAAACTCCATTAACATCTACTATACTAATACTTAGCTCCACCACAGTTTACCAAAGTCCACCACATTAATACCTAGCTCTACCATAGTCTACCAAAGTCCACCACACTTTGCCAATATCTATTATACCTCCACCAAACTAAACTACATAGTCTACAAATTCTAGTAAAAAAAATACCTGGTTCGCAGCGATGGCATGTGGTCTAGATGCTTTGGGTAGCACATCCTCCATATATATCCAGTCGTTGTTTTGACTGGCCTCGATTAATTTGTCCAAAATTTGACATTCGCTGTCTTTTTCAGACTTATGATGGCGAGCTTGAAATTCTCTTGAGCTGACTCCAAATCCACAGAAGGACATAGGGTCAAAGATTTCCTGCTCCTCAAACATACATTCCTTCTGCAAGCAAAAAGGAGAACAATGTAAACACTACCAAACAAACAAGTAATATAATTAGTCTATCAAGCTCTACCACAGTCCATCAAGATCAACCAAACTATCCTCTAGATTTTCAGAGGGTGCTAATGTTGGGGAAGGTTGTAAGGTTTGCTGCTCCTCGGAGATCCAAACCTTCTGCAAAATAATTCATGTTAAATAGTGAGCCATCCAAACTCTATCAAATACCACCAATGATCTACCAAAAGATTGTATAAATCAACCAAGCTCTACCAAAGAACTACCAAATTTACCTCTACATTTTTAGAGGGTGCTAATGTTAGGTACAAAGATTGTGAGGTTGGTGCTCCTCAAATATCCTTTCTTTCTAGAAAGAAAGCGTGATACAGTTTGTACAACTAACTTCACCAATCTCTACCATATTTTAACTTATACATATTTATTAGCTCTGTCAACGAACTACCATAGTCGAAACAAAACACCAAAGAAATACACCAAAGAAGTCACTGAGGTTTCTCTAGCCTCTCTAGCACCTTTGACTTCGACTTTGCCTTTTTCACTTTGGAGCTCATGTAAAGGTTCATCGGCCTTTCTCTTTGTAGATGTTGGAATAGCCCAAAATGTCTCATATAATGTCCTATCGAGAACGTCTTGGATCATTCTGTCAACTTTGGGATCCCAAGCATCTCGATGCCACTCAGGATATATGTCATCGTAAGACTTTTGGAGAAGGTGCACCACATGAACCTATAAATGAGAAAGATAAATTTAGACATGAAGATATACTAGATCTACCAAACTCTACCAAACTAAATATGACGTCCACCAAACTCTACCAGAATCTGCTAAAGTCTGCCAAACTAAATATACCGTCCACCAAACTCTACCAAACGTCAACTAATGTATACCATAGCTCTACCACAAAATAAATAAACTCTACCAAGATCTACCAAAAGTCAACCATAACTATGCCACACACCAAACCAACTTCTACAAATATCTACCAAAATCGAACAAAGTCCACCATAGCTGTACCACAAAGCAAATAAAATTCTACCAAGATCTACTAACTGGGGAATCTTACCTTGTTGTCGTTGGATGTCTTCTTATCAGCTTCGAAGACATCCTCCATATCTAGACCATGACAAGTGTGCAACGCCCACTGCATATGTGGAATCAGGTTATCTCTTACACATCAACACATTTCTCGTAGATGTGGGATATACTCGAACGTCCATGTTAGGAGCACATGCACAAAGCAATGCATATTTAACGTTGAAGCTGTCAGTGATGCTTGAGAGAGCGATTTGAAGAGGGATTGAAATGATACTCTTCCCCAAGGATTCCTCTGAAATCTTTCTGGATCCATCACCAATTTAGCATAATATATTGGGATCCTATTTTGGTATGCAAACCAAAAATAACAAAATACAACACTACTAGCAACCCCCACCATCCTCCTCTTAGCAAGAGACCAATCCTTACATCCGTTTAATATCTGGTCAAGCTCTGCCCAGTTTGGACCATCATTATGGATTAAACTCATGTCAGCCCATAAATCTATATCTGCTAAGTTTGCATCATTAGGATCATGCAACCCACCGTTCAGTTGCGTGATATGGTGAAACTCATTCAGAGAAAATTTGATTGGGCGACCATTGGCTAACACCCACACCTCATTCATCTTAGGTGTGTGAAGCATATTCCCCAATAGGTTTTGCACATATTTTCTTGCCCATGAGAACCGTGCACTGGCAAACTGCATTATAATACCAAGTTGAAAATTCTTCTCTATGGCATCATAAGCATCAACGCCAAAAGTTCACTATGCAAAAAATAAGTCTGACAAACTCTACCACACTAGAGAATTACTCTACCAGACTCAACTGAGACTCTACTATGTTACAAACAAACTTGGCCAGCATGTAACGAAAACAAACCCAAAAAATCTAGCAACCCATACCACATTAGTAAACTAAGAATCGAGACAAACCCACAAATATAACCAAAATCTACCAAAATACAAACTAGGAAAACAAGACTCAACTCATAAAATCTAAACCTTAAAACTTGGAATAGATGATTTACCTTGACCATTATGTCAACTCATAAAGTTTTCTCATAACCTTTTTCATACTTTTTAAAGAATATTTAAATTATTAATGTATTATTGTGGAGTAGTTGAGTCATTATTTCAAAAATGAATCACTTAAGACACTAACTAATACACTAATACACGTAAACCATTATGTCACTTTCTATCTCATGTTCGCAGATACACAACTTTGAGATATTAGTATCAAATACTAATCTACTGTTTTTTACGACAACAAGGCACACTCATTTCTAATTGTATGAGACATTACATCGTTTACTTAAAAATCAGGCGTAGAAATATAAATACACTATGAGGTAAAAATATTATTTTTTTAGCTAAGAATTAAGAAATTACATATATTGTGTTCTTGCCACAAAACACATTATTTTGATATTTTCTCATATGTATTAGTATTTTCGCCCAAAACACACTTATAAATAAAACCAATTTAAAAAAGACTAGAGAATGAAACTTGGCTTTTACTATGCAAATAGCAGACATGGTGAAATATATTTTATAAAAACCTAATTGATCAGACACAAAAATACATAAAGAATTGGGGATTTTTGATAATGATATTTGTTAAGATTTTGGTTTGTGATTTTTCATTCACACATTGAAAAGAGATTTTGAGATGACAATTGAGAACAAGGAGATGGAAGAAGACTGAAGTGTCGTTTTAAAAGATATATATCAATAGAGTTCACAATATATATGGAAAACATTTTATTTTGTTTTTAACGTGAGAGTTAGAAAGTCCAATAAAATCCATTTTAGGGGCTGTTATTGAATGAGAATTTCGAAGGGTTTTAATGCGCTGGATTTTTATGCATTATATAGTATTTAGATTTTTTGCTAATGAATTTTGTTATCGATTTTAATGGATATTAAACACTTTTCTAATGGATTTATGTGGATTTTAAAACCCAAAGCGTAGAAATATATTGTTGTTTAATAGATTAATGTGGATTTATATGGATAAATCTCCTTCCCTTATTCCCTGACATTTCGTCTCTGAATCGCAGCAACTTCATCCACAGCTGAGTGGTAAGTTTGTAACTGCGTTGATATGTTCTCGATGCTACGTCAGTGTGCAAGTTGTTTCGAGTTTCTATGCTATTTATCCTCCTCGATCTTGCGTGAGGTTAGTTGTAATTTGACCACCTTGTTCAAGTAAGTCAATCGCTTTTAATTCTCTGCTCTTGGGGCTGGTGAGGTTTAGCTATCTTGTTTGTTAATGTTTAGCCATTTAAGATGTTTCTTAGCTTGTTTAGAGGCTCTCTAAGCTGTATTGTCGATCTTGATGTTGTTGGTTATTGATCGGTTTATGGTTTAGTGAGTTATTCATTGAGGATTAGTAAGACCTATGGAGCATTAAGATTGGCACTAGTATAGTTAGTCTACTTGGGTTTGCCTTAGTGAGATTTGTCAAGCTATCACTTTTGTTTCAATAGGCCAGATTGGTGGTTCTGAGTCTTTGAAAGCTCATAGTTAGGAATCAAAAACTCATTATTTTGACAAGGGGATGTTGGTTATAGGTCATATTGTATTCTAAGTGTTGATTTTGTTCTATAATTATGTTTTTTTGTCAAAGACGTCTCATTATATCTTCTAAAATCCAAATAGGGACATTAGACATTGTTGAATTTGAAAAAACTATTATGTAAATTTTTTCAAACCATGTATGGCATCTTTGGCGTGTGGCCTAAACACTACTTTTGTTTTGTGCTAATTAGAAACAATGGATGAAGTGTATGCACAAAGACTAATAATGTAAAAAGATTTATCATAGAAAATAATGAGTGCGGCTTTGAATTTAAATTCTCAAAAAATGGTTGCACATGAACATAATGAGTACAAGCTTACAAGTGGACTTTTTGTGCCCAATTTTCTTTAGTGGCTGTGGATTTTCATTGTGTGAATTTTCCTTGCTTTTGTGTGCTAGAAATTAACAAGTATGAACCTTTGTGTGCGCAGATGGAAGTCCAAAGAAGGCTACACGAGTAATTAGAAGTTACCATCCCATAAGAATTCACTAGAAATCGGAGAAATTTATGAGAGACCCAACTTTTAAAAAGTTGCCCCACCAAACCATTAGAGAAAAACAAAGTTGAGAACAATTTGAAAAAATATTCTTATAAATCCTCAGCTCACAGCAACTCTAGTCTGCTACATCCAGTTCTACATTCTTCCAATATGGCAAGAGAAATTTCATATGATCCATATTACAACTAAGAGGCAAAGCATTTATGAAGTGTTATTAGTATTGTTTCAAAGTGGGATGATTAAAATGTTGTAACAAGGGTTTGTTCATTGATGTTAATCAAGGCTTTCATTATTCATTTGTTTTCTTTTTGCAAAGGTGACACGAGAAAATCCAAAATAACAATGTCTACTTGTTCATGGCAATTAATTCAATCTCAATAATCAGAGGTCATAATTGCAGTCAAGATTATTCGATTCTTATATAAGAAAGACAATCAAATTATCAAATTTAGTTCATATGCATTGCATCACTCCACATTTGTTTAGCTATTGATTCCCTCCATAAATTAGCATATTATATTTCTTGATCTTGTGTCTCAATAGCTTCTTCAATTTGAGAACCATTATTGTCGTCCATGGTTTCAACATTGCTAACTTCAATATATTCTTCAGCTGGAAATTCATCTGATCGGGAATGTTGGCGAAGAAAATTGTGTAATGTTGCACAAGCTAACACTATTTATGTATGTGTTTTATATGGAAATGGAGGAGTAGGTTTAAATATTTGAAATCGTGACTTGAAACCTCTAAAAAAATTATCAATCCCATTTCTAAGTGATGCACTACGATGATTGAACAACTCATGTGGGGTTTCTGGATCACATCTTTGTCCAGCAAAATCTTGAAGGTGATACTTTGTAGCTCGAAAAGGAGCCAAAAATTTTAAATCTGTTTGCAAATCCACAATCGGCCAAATAATATTTTCCTGAAAAATATGTAACCATAGTTTATGATATAATACAATAATCATTAACTTAACATTGAAAATACATAAATTTACCATTTGGGACCACAAATTTATTAGATATCCTCGTTAGTAAATCATATAGTACTTTCCAGTCATGAGCTGAACTTTCCCATCCACTAAGAACGTATATGAATTCCATATCGAAATTGCAAACAACCAATACATTTTGTTATATTATTCCTTTTATATTCATGTGGGGTGCAACATCATGGTTAGGTACCATAGCAGGTATATGTGTACCATCAATTGCTCCCAAGCAGTCCTAAGATAATTATGATTTTAAAAAGAAAATTCAACCACAATAATATTAAAATAATAATATATAAACATATAATATGTGTACCTTAAAATAAGGATAATATTTGGTACTCTCTTATTTTTTGAAGCTACTTTGAGGTTAGGTTTGGCCATCAAACTCGGAGCAATTGCATTAATTGCCCTTAAAACTTTATGAAAATTTGTACTTGTTGCAAATTTTGATCTTTTGAAGGTATCTTTAGTTTGACAATACCTCGAATTTTGGCCAACTATAGTTAGAAATGTGTCATCCATCTCTTCAACACATATATATTTTGTATCTTTTAAATGAGTTTTACGTTTAATGAGATCATATAGCTTGAGAAAGAATTTTGATTACATTCGATATAGCTGTCAAAAATGCTCATGATCCTCTTCTAAAGCGTTGTAGCTCTAATCATATACATTTGGTAATGAAAATGTCACTGGTAAATTATTAGTTTATTCCTCCAAATGAGTATATCCTTGTACTTTTAGATATTAATGCTTAAAGATTATTATGTGAAGTCGCTTAAACATTTTAAACTAACTGGAGTTTAAAAATTATGATACTAATACATATGTCGTTGGAGTCTACGGAAGATACCTCGACACTTGTGCTTCTCTTTTATTATTAGACACCTTCACCAATTTATCTTGTTTGACTAATTAAGGTCTTTACTTGAGTATGTTTTGTAGGCTTTTATTTTGTATTGAACATTTTGTATCTCCTACAAGGGGAAGTGAATGCACGGGAAGTGAATAGAGCAGTCGAGTTTAAACTTTTTACTCTCGCCATTTTTGACCAATAAATCAAAGAAATAAAATGTCGACATTCACAAATGAAGGATGTCTGTAACACTAAAGAAGAAATATTTTAAAAAGCTAAAAATTAGAAAAAAAATGTGACTTCATGTTTTGTTTTATCCAACCCATATGTTCTTTAAAAGACATGCTAATAAACACATCTTTTATTTCCTACTTCTGAAATTCCTTCAATACATCATATCGGGTATCTTCATCCAAACCAGAAACTTCTTTAATTGCTTCCAATGTATTATTCTTTCTTCTATAAAATTCTTTTAAGTTGGTTTCTCTTTGTTAAATTTTGTATATCGATGATTCTCTTTATATAGAAAACTTTGTTATTTTGAAATCCAAACAGAATTTCTAGATTTTGCTTAACTCTGATTTTTATGGAAAATTTTGTAGAAGGTTTTTAAAAAATTTTGTTGAGAAAATCTAGGGGTTATCTTTGATTTTTTGTTTTTAATCACAAATATCTTTGGTTTAAAAAAATAGATTAATTAATAGTTTGATTGTATCAGTAACTAATAATAAACATATCTTAACTGACACAAACTCACGCACTGTGATAAACTTGTATAAGCCAAATCCATCTTCGTTCGAACTTTTACGTCTATATTTTTAGTCTTCCACACAAAAGAACCCACTGTTATCTTTGTCAAAGAATTGGAAGGCTTTGAATAAATGCTCATCAAGATCCAATATGCATCAATTGAAATAAACTAAATGTAACCGTGAATGTTATAATAGAGTCACGAATAAATTATTTGTTTTCTATTCTTCCACTCTTTATAATTGTTCAAATATGTTTGGTCCAATCACATTATACAAAATTTTGGAGAGGACTAAATCATCTTGGGTTGTGGACATAATAAACATGATATATTAGCTCTTTTCCAGGTCGGATGGATATAGATCCAATTGTAAGGATAAGTTATATACGAGGAGAAGGACTCACATTTGGCCTAGACTTGCAAAATCAAACCCAAAATCAATTTCTTTAACTATATTACATTTATCCATATTCTTGCATCTGCTGCATGTTCTCCATTATCTTAGATGAATTGTTTGCTTCATTCTTGGACACTGCATTGAGATCTTCGATTAATTTGTATTGTTGTGAGTAACGTTTGTAGTCTTCTTTGCATAAACTAGCTATATTTTCTTATAGACATTTCAGATATCATGCACCAATTTATTTCATTGGTTCATACATAATATCCTTGAACAATAGATGTTGCATCATGGTTACGGTTATTGATTCAAAGTCAAATACAAAAACAACAGAAGAGTCAGCAAAGCTATATATACACACAAACATATTGGTTTGGCACTGAAAACATCATCAACAGGATATAAATATTGCTTTATTCTACTGAAATAAACTTGCAATAGTGAAGCAAAAACAACAAAATAATTTAATCTTCAGATAAAAACAATCCAATCTAGTTCGACCATAAAGACAATTTCAGGGTATTTTTTACCTTGTATCCAGCAAGATCTTTGAATTGGTTGAGAAAATCATCAACCATTTCATCATCATCATAAGCTGGCTGCTGCTTAGGAGAAATGGACTCTAATCATTTATGTTGCTATACCTCTGAGCCTGCAATTAGTAGAATGATATTTGGAATAGTTAATATAGGCTTTAAGGAGTGCCTAGTACCAATCCTTACATGTGGTTGTGGAGTTACAATAAATGATTTATAGATTTTTAACTCAATTATTGTTGTAGACTCCGACTCAACTTCTTCTTCGTTCATCATAATCATCATCATTAACCAGCAACGAAAATGAGAATATAATTAATCATTCAAACAATTAGATAATCAATCAATCAAACACAGAAGAAAGTTATCTCTTCAACGCCTCTACTAGTGCTACTACTTTTAGTGAGAATCACGAGGATGAATCAGTTTAATAAAAGGAGTTCGAGTTTTCAGGTATGCCTCTTTATTTGGATATGAAATCGACTCCAAAAGGATTACTCGTCATTATTCGATGAGAAGCAAAAACCCAGAATGGAGATGATGATTTTTGAAAACAAAGAAAGTTTTTTTTTTATATTCGATAATATTTTGGATTTGAGAACCCGTGGTGAAAACACATGATTTGTTTTTGTCGTGAAAAAACTTAAGAATACATTAGAGTCAATTACATTAAAATCTATTAGAAATGGTGAATAACAGGTGATTGTGAATATATCAGGTAAATACATTGTTAAATAACAGTGTATTCTGACAAATACAGCGTTGTAACGTAGGATTTCACTTTATACTTAAATATTGTAAGATCCAAAACAATACAGTCATGAATAACCCCCCTCCCCTAGATACCATCCAATGAATTCTAAATCTATTTTGTTAACATTGGACTGGATGTTAATGGATTTCCTCAAAATATACCATTGAATAACTAGAATTCTAGCCTGATTTTGAAATCTACTAAATTATAGTACTGAATAACACCCTTAAGTTTTGATAGGAATTGTAAAATTATTTAGAAACATGATAATAGGATGTCTACGCATAATATCTAAAATTTGAAACCCAACACAAAACCGATCGAAATAAGAGGAATTGAATCGAACCTGACAAAATATTCAAATGAGTTTTACATCGTGCAAGTTTGGATATTCGAACCTGATCGGGTGAAAATCAAAACCCAAATGGGTACCCAAAATATGTTTTATATTCTAAAATATATATATATAATATTAGTTACCTAATTATTCAAAATTATAATTACAAATCTAAATATATTAATCAATTTCAATTAAATCGAATGAAAAACAAAAACTAAAACATTCAACTTTTAAATTTAAATTATAATACTGAACATGATCCGAACTAAGACATTTTATTTGAACTCAACGCCAACCTGGAATATACCAAACCGAATTCGATCGAAAATTCTAAAATATCTGAATGGGTTTTATATGCCTAAACCCGAAAAGTGTTTACCCAAACCAAAACAATTATTCAAATACCCAGACCTCAATATGTATATAAAATAGGTACCTTATTCATATAGTTACATTTTATATGAAAAATAATATATATCATTTGATATTCAATAATTATAGATAATTTGATACAATAATGTGCATTTAGGTTAAAAGTATGCATCCGTCCAAGTCCAGGACCAGAAGAATATCTTAATTTTGATTTCTCATTAGTATAATTGTATTTCCAGATTTGCTTCGTACTCGAAATCCTTGAATGTGGTTAACTATTAACTAAAGATTGCATGAAACATTCTGTTTGGAATTTAATCTTATATGTGTACTTGTCATTTTATCAAATTTCTTTTTTGTTAATATCAGAAATGGATAAATTTATTGCTTTATATCAAAAATCTTGAATCAGTCCATTGGAAATTTTCAAAAAAAGAAGTTAAATATTTTTATCTTTTTTTATTAATGAATTACATATTGCTATCCTTATGGGAATATTGTATATTTTAAGATAGAAAATTTTGACTAACATCAGTTTCCTTAATTGATTAATATATAAATTCTCAAAAAGAGAAACAAATCGTCATCTTTGATTCTTTCTTTTTTTAATTAACATAGAATGGACAGATCAAACACAAAATGTAAGAATAAAATCTAGAATTTGTTTTCTTCTACATATTAAAATAACAGTCAGATTTATGTATATATAACCATACAATAAAACCTCTCTACCATCTCTTCATTATCTCTATATCAAAAAGAATGGATAGTTTTTTTTGCTCATCAATTATATATATTGTTCTTGTTGTCATTTGGTATTTAGTTAGAAAAGTGTTAAATCATAGTCTTCTGTTTCCACCTGGTCCAAAAGGATATCCAATTGTTGGAAATTTGAACCTTAGAGATCAATTGAATCATCGGGGTTTGGCTCAGTTAGCCAAACGATATGGTGGTCTTCTACACCTTCGGATGGGTAAACTTCATATTGTAGTAGCTTCCACCGCTCAGATGGCTCGAGAAATTCTTCAGGTAAGTCAATCTAATATTTGTTTGTATAAAGGAGATTTTTTATCTAGATTTTTTATTCGGTTATGTTAGGTACAAGATGTGGTTTTTGCAAACCGGCCGGCTAACGTCGCGATTTCATATCTTACTTACAATCGAGCTGATATGGCTTTTGCGAACTATGGTCCATTTTGGCGTCAAATGAGAAAGATTTGCGTTATGAAGTTATTTAGCAGAAAACGAGCTGAATCATGGGCCTCAGTACGAGAAGAAATTGATTTGATGGTTCAAAAATTGAGCGAACAAACTGGTTCAGAAGTAAACATTGGAGAGTTAGTTTTTGCTTTAACACGGAACATAACATATCGAGCTGCGTTTGGTTCGTTCGCTCGCGACGGTCAAGACAAATTCGTTGAGATACTAGAAGAATTCTCAAAACTCTTTGGAGCATTTGATGTATCAGAGTTTTTACCGTGGATGAAATGGTTTAGTAACCGCAGTTTCAACCAACGGTTAGAAAATGCAAGAAAGTCATTAGATGGGTTCATAGACAAAATCATTGATGCTCATCTCGAAAAGAAGATCTCGAGAAAAGAAAATGATGATAGTTCGGAAGATGATATGGTCGATGAACTAATGGCATTTTATATCAACGAGAATGGTTTTCAATCTAATGATTCTCAGTCATCACTTATTAAACTCACAAGAGATAACATCAAAGCACTTGTTATGGTAAATGATTTCATCTTAATTTTACAAATTGCTATAATTTATTAAAAATAATAATGTCATTATTGATTACGATATTGAATTATATTTTAGGATGTGATGTTTGGTGGTACCGAAACAGTGGCATCAGCAATTGAATGGGCAATGACGGAGCTAATGAAGAATCCTCACGAGCTTACAAAAGTGCATAAAGAATTTACTGAAGTCATCGGATTGAAGCGTCAATTCCATGAATCTGATCTTGATAAGCTTCCTTACTTCAGGTGCGCGATAAAGGAAACCTTGAGGCTACACCCACCAATTCCGCTTCTCCTTCATGAGGCAGCAGCGGATTCCGTCGTCTCAGGCTATTCAATTGCTTGTGATTCTCGGGTCATGATTAATGTGTATGCTATTGGGCGAGATGGATCAGTTTGGAATGAACCGGATGAATTTAGACCGAGTCGGTTTTTAGATTGCAATGCACCTGATTTCAAGGGCATTGATTTCGAGTTTCTTCCCTTTGGGTCGGGTCGAAGATCGTGCCCGGGTATGCAGTTAGGACTTTATGCTATGGAGCTCGCTGTTGCTCATATGCTTCATTCTTTTGATTGGAAGTTACCAGACGGAGTTAACTCATATGATCTAGATATGACAGACATGTTTGGTCTCACGGCACCTAGAGCCACCAGGCTCATCGCTCTTCCGAGTTACCGACTACAATGTCCATTATGAAATGCATGTCGTTTGGCATACTCTTAAATTTATTTTTTGGTCTTAAACTTGATTTTAGTTAAGTTTAAATGATGTCATCAATTAGTAGTTCATAAAATGACATTTTATTGAAAAACGATTATCTAAATATAAACATATTTGAGCTCGTTATAAATTTAATTTTCTACTTTTATGGTCCAATTTAGAATCAAATATGAAAGAATTCTGCAATGATCTCAGTTAGCTTGCTTTGCTCACCAATTTTTCTTTTTGTTCTTGTTATTTGGTATTTAGTTAAAAAATTGTTAAAACTATAATCTTTCTGGTCCAAAAGGATATCAAATTGTTCGAAATTTTAACCTTAAAAATCAATTGAGCACAACAATAAAAATTAATTATTATGACAAAAATTATTAATAAAATGAAATTTTCAAATTTGTGATGTTTGATATACGAATTTGTAGTTTTTTTAAAGTTACTGAAATTATATTATATAATAATTAGTAATGAAATCGTAACTCACTTTGTTTGTCACAAGTATTTTGATCATTTAGTTACGAATATAATACTTGTATTGTAATTATTTATAAATCGTTATTCATTTTGAATAAATTGTGAATAAATGTGCCACAGTGACAAAATACTACGTCTTAAAAAAAATGTAACGAAATCATTGTGGTTGCTTAGTTAGCAAAACAATATTATGATCTTCGAAACAATATGATGATCTTCTATACAGTCAGATGGGTAAAATTAATATTGTAGAACCAACTTATTGAAAAATCTAAAAGATGTATTAATAGAATTCATATTCTTATGTTTCTATATTGAATAGAAAATGTTCTGCAGCATCTGAAACGGGAATACAATGACTTACCACCAGGATTGCACACTTAGATGATATAATGTAGAATTAAAGGAAATAAACAATCATGGGTTTGCGAAGGGATATGGGTGTACGCAATGTTAAGCCTTTGGTAATACACTCGCCTTGGCAACTCTGGATACAACATCATCAACTCTCCTGGTGGTCTCATAAATGGATCTATCTTATCAAGAGCTTATATCTCGACATACTATGGCAAATAAGAAATTAACAAACATGAGAAGACAAGTCAGTTATCGTAGGTATGCATTTGTTGGGTACATAACAAGGACCCATCTTGCATGTGAATAGAGTTTAAAACTAGGCTCGAAATAGCTTTCTCGGAGATATTTTATCACATGTTTACGTATAAGTTATATGTGAACCCGAAAGGATTCATCTCTGTTTTAGATTTAGTCTCTTGTGTTGTGAAGATTCATATAGTTTTCATTCCTCTAAATCTTTTTATATTTCTAGAATGTTGTTCTTTTTCAAAATTGTTTACAGTCTGTCATCGACAACCAGTGCTCTGGGATGCATTCACCGGTTACAGTGCAATAGTTCGAATCGAAACCAAAAAACTCAAACCTCTTACATGTATGAGGAATTCTGAAGCAAAACTATGGCAAGTGAGTCGCCTTAAGAAAGTGGTGGAAGGAACAATGGATCTGTCTTCGAAGTTAAAACATGGAATAACTTGATAGATATAAGGCATATACCCGCTGTAATTAAGTGTAGAAATATATTCTTACCTTGTATAGAGAATATGTATCGTGTATATAACCTCACCTAACCACCTAATAAAATCATCAATTTCCATATTCCATATGGTATCATAGCAAAATAGGTTTAACTTATTCCTTTATGTTTTTCAGCCGTTAACCCCTCATTCTTCTTGTTAAATCTCTGGTTCACTTTCTCCTTTGTTTCTTCTACACTCCTTCTATGTTCTTGTTCTCTTACTTGTTCTATCTGACAATGTCGAATGATCCTATTGTTAAGAGTGTGCCCATTTTTTATCCCACAAACCCATAGACTACTCTTCTCTCTACCAATATGTCTAATTTCAACAAACTTACCAATCAGAATTATCGGATGTGGTGCTGCCAAGTTCGTGCTCTCTTTGAAGGTCACAAGCTGCAACAATTGATTGATGGATCTCCAACTATACCATCTCCCAAAATCGTGGCTGATGGCTCATCTTACGTTAATCCTGCATATTCACCATGCGTCGACAAGATCGTATTCTCTACAGCTCCATCATTGGTACAATATCATAGTCTGTCCAATCTGTTGTTTCCTCAGCCACCACCACGAAAAAGTCTAGGAAAACTTCTCTAAAACATTTGGCAATCCCACCCTAGGTCATATTCGTCAACTTAAGTACCAAATCTGGACATGCGTCAAAGGAACAAAGATAGTGACAGAGTATCTTCGAATAATTAAACCTAAGGCCGATGATCTTGCCTTACTTGGTAAGCCTCAAAAGACCTCATAAAACAGATTTTGGCTAGACTTCTTGAATAATACAAACTGAAGATTGATGATGTTAATGGTCGTGATCACATCTTTGCCTACACGTAGCTATACGAGCGTCTCATCAACCGTGAAGCAATGATCATGTGCATAGACATAGTTTCGAACTCATTAAGTTATCGTTTTCTTCTTATAATGTAACGTCTTCTCAACCGCTTGATATTTAATTCTCTGATATTTGGACTTCATCTTTGATTTCTATAGATGGTTTTAAATATTATGTCATATTTGTATATCATTTTACAAGGTATACTTGGTTATATCTGTTGAAACAAAAACCTCATGTCTTTGATACTTTTGTTAAGTTTTAAAATCTTGTTGAAAACAAGTTTCAATGCAAGCTTCGTACACTTTATAGTGACAATGGGGGTGGATACATCGGTCAACCAACATTCTTTTCCTCCCATGGTATTGCTTACATCACCAGTCCTCTTCACACGCCAGAAAATTTTGTTGAAAGATGTCATCGGCGTATCGTTGAGACTGGCCTAGCACTTATGTCTCACACATTTGTTGTTAATTCTTATTAGATGTATGCATTTAGTATTATTGTGTATCTTATTAATCGAAAGCCTACTCAAAAATCTTGGTTTTCAAAATCATTCTCAACTTTTATTTGGTGTTTCCCCTAATTTTTAAAAGCTTCGCATATTTTCATGTTTATGTTTCTCTTGGTTAAAACCGTACACTTCTAACAAAATAGATGCAGGATCAACACCTTGAGTGTTTTCCATATATTTTACTACACAAAGTGCTTGTTTTTGTCATGACAGAGCCAGTTCAAGGATCTACACCTCACGACATGTCACCTTCCATGAGAACGTTTTTCTATTCTCCATTGTTCCTCCAATTGAAAGTGAATCAATTGTTCAAGAAGCAGATGTCCCATCTACATCATATCCCAAAGTCACACCAGTTCCGACACACCTTTTTGCGTTTTCGTCTATGTTACCTGAAGGTTACACATTCATGTCAACATCACATCAACAACAATCCTCGCATGCAGCTGCCTCTTCAACATCACAATCGGATGCCATTCTACCTTCCTTTTCATTCCCAGATGCGCATTCGAGTATGTCACCACTTCCAACATAAGCGCTCATTTTGCTCTCTAAATCTGATGCAACGCAAACACATGAATCTTTGTCAAAGTCACTTGATCTGCATGTGACCGAGACATCATTTTCCCTAACTGTTATACTTCGACTTTGCATAAAATGCACAAAGAAACGAGTGCAGAAACTGAACCTCCCCACCACAACTACAACTCATCACATCATCCCAAATCTTATAGTTGAGTCTCTCAGTTTTCCACATTGGCGACATGCTATGCTTGATGAGATCAATTCTCAAAGACAAAATTATACTTTGCATCTTGAGTATCATACTACTATATATAAAGTTGTTGGTTGCAGATTGGTGTTTACGATAAAGCGCAAACCCGATGGTTCCATTGAGCAATACAAGGCTCGCCTTGTAGCTAAGGTATATAACCAACGTCCTGGTATTGACTATGAAGAAACCTTCAATCCACTAGTAAAACATACAACAATACATATTGTGCTCAGCACCGCCGTCACTCGTTCGTGACCTCTTTACCAACTCGACGTCAACAATGCCTTCCTCCTTGAATCTGGTTTCAAAAATTCGATGGCTGATAAATACTTGTTCATCTACAACCATGACGACATCATCCTTTACATGGTTTTCTACGTTGATGACATAGTGATCACATGTTATCTCTTCTCGCTCTACTCGTTTTCCGTTAAGAGACTTGGGTGATCTCTCATATTTTCTAGGTATCAAAGTTACACGCACCACAAAAGGTCTTCTACAGACACAATCTCGTTACATTGCAGATTAACTTCACAAAGCCAGTATGAGTGTTGCAAAGCTAGTTTCTACACCAATGGATGCAAACGCCACACTTACCTTGCTTGCTCAGAATTCTCTTGATGATGCTACTGAATTCTGAGGGATCATTGGCAGCCTCCAATACCTCTTACTCACGCGACCAGACATTTCTTTCTCCGTAAACAAGCTAGCTCAGTACAAGCATCATCCTACCACAAAACATTGGTCCGCAATCAAACAGGTGCTACACTATCTCTTCGACACTCAATCTCACTGCTTATATCTTCGAACTAAGAACAATTCGTCTCTTCATGCTTTAACCGATGTTGATTGGGTTGGTAACAAGGAGGATTACGCATCCACAAGTGCTATAAAGTCTACCTTGGAAGTCATCCAATAGTGCGGTCGTTGAAGAAAACCGGCATTGCACGCTCTTCTATGGAAGCAGAATATTGTGCCTTGTCTTCTGCCACAACCGAGTTATGTTGGATATCCTCTCTTCTTCAAGAACTTGGCATCTCAAGCACATCCACACCAGCTATGTATTGTGACAACATTGAAGCTACATACTTTGCTGAAAATCCGGTATTTCATTTTTGAATGAAATATATAGCATTGGACTTTCACTTTGTTCGAAAATTTTAACAGAGTGGACATCTACGTGTATCACATGTGTCATCCACCGATCAACTTGCAGTTGTCCTCACAAAACCACTCCCTCGTACTCGCTTTCGTGATTTCTCTTTCAAGATTGGACTTTCCTCTCGTCGTCCCTCTTAAATAGATGTGGTAAATATAAGACATATAATAGTTGTAATTAAATATAAATATATATATATATATATATATATATTCTTACCTTGTATAGTGTATATAACATCACTTAACCACCTAATACACTCATCAATTTCTATACTCCATATAACTAACACATCTTGCACAAAACTAGATAATTTTGAAATGAGACTTTCTCGAGAATATATCAGCTCTTGTGTTTCAATATTTTATAAGTTGAATAAAGTGATTGTGAGACAATTGTACGTCAAATTTTGATGGATTTTCTAAGAAATATTTTCAACAAAAACAAAATCGGTTAACGAATTGTTCCACTCTTTACTTATTTATCTGCATGGGAAAAATCTGTACTTATTTACTATTTATTTTTGTGCTAAGAATTTTTTAATTTTTTGCATTAAATCAAGAATTTATCTTATTATTCATATTAATACATCTGCAATTAAATTTAAAAAATGTTTACTGTGCGTTTTATTAACCGTATAGTGTTGTTTTTAGCAGCTAAACAACGTCACTTTGTTTAATGATTTAGGTTACTAAACTGAACAAAATGGCGTCATTTTATTTGTGACAAAAAATTAAAAATTGAAGACACGTCATTTTCACTTTACAAAAGAGTGAATTTTAATTATTGTTTAATTCTTTTTTTTACTCTTTAAATGTTGTTAATTTGATGGTGAATTTAGGATTCTTTAATTGAAATTCACAAATGAATCTAGGATTAGTTTCTTATAAACAAAACAACATCGTTTTGCTTAGTTTCATAACCTAAACCATTAAGCAAAATGATGTTATTTAACTCATAAACAAAAATTATACTGTTAATAAAATGGACATTTAACGTTTCAAAATTCAATTGTTGGCATATTTATATGAATACTAAGAAAAATTGATGATTTAATACAAAGAATAAAAAAATTATGGCACAAAATAAATAGCAAATAAGTATATGTATTTCCGTAAAAAATAAATAAGTATAGGCTGGAATAATTCGTCAACCTAAACAAAATCAATATTATCAATCATCAAAACATTGTTCTTTATAGGTATCAAATATCAAATTATCATAAATTTTTATTTTGTAGATCTCACCATCTTCATATATTTCACATATATTGTTATCATATACTTTTTTGTAGATTTTATAATATCTTTTTTACAAAAACATTTTCGTTTTTGAAAAGTGTAGCAACTGCCAACATGAGTACATGACGTCTAAATAAAAGATAATTATGTTAAATCTATGTCGCATTACTAATTATATATATATATATACATGTGTATATATGGTATTTTTTTTTATTGAATATTTATTTATTTATTGTGGAGTATGATATTCTCTCATAGTCTCTTCCAAATTGATGTTTTGGAGATTCTAAAAATTTTATATAGTACTGTGTTAGATAAATTGTCAAGAAAAAATTAAATCATGTAAGTTAAAAGATAAAATTATCAAAGAGAAAAGGAGAAAGATAATCAATAAAGATGATTCAAAAATAACAGAATATATCTTGCTTGTGAAAATTGCAAATATCCCAACAATAGAGGTTATATATTTTTAGTGTTTTAACAATATATATAAGAAAACTACAATCAAGTTATATAACTATAATTATTCTTTATTTGTATAAATGGTAAAAATTGATTCTTTTATCGAAAAAAGTTTGGTATAATTCTTTTTTTGATCGAAAAAATTGGTATTATTCTTAGTATGAACAATACTTTTTGTGCGTAAAAATGCAAAAGAAGAAAATACATTCAAAATAAATAGAATTTTCCAATGAGAAAAAAAGAATTGGAGGTGTCTATCTTAAAATTCACTACTAAATATCTACATCGACAAGAGTCTAATCATCTTTGTTTGTGTTGTAATTGTAATGCCATCTTTTTTTTTGCAGATTTGTCAAACACAAACACTAAGTCACCCCACCAAACCAAAATATACATGAGCTATTAAAACAGTGGTATCATTGATAAGCTCGGTTTCGGCGCCCCATTTATTGGACCCTTGATCTTGTGGTATAATTTTATGTTCGCCTCACGACTCTACCTAAAGGGTTTCATGCCTTCGCAGTAGAATGAGATATCATAGTTAAGAGCGCCCTTCAGACTTTTCTCGGAAGACTCCCTGATACAAGCCATCTTTCCAACATGAGCTGCAGTATCTCGCCCACCTCACCAATTAGCCTCTTCAAATATAGTCTTTGAAAAGCAGCATGATCTTCCTCGGAATTTACAAGACTCTAGACCGAAGATTGCGGAGTTCTCGCCACCGATTGTTGGAGAGATGAAGTCAGGGGATCGTCTCCATCAACCATAGTATCCACCACGGTCAAAATGTCCTTGACACGATGGACATCGACCTCAATAGTCCCAAGCTGAACATGCTCCAGGTCATCCAGTCCTAGAACCAACATCTATGCGGTAAACTTATCTGCATAATCAACAATTTCACCAAGCCGCTCCATCCTTTACCTCGATGCCACAAGAACACTAATATTTTTATTTCTTTTTAAAAAAAAATAAAGAAAGGGTGCAAGCCATACCTTGTTTCGCTCGGCCCAAGTTATAGATGACCATGTCAGTATGAGCGTTCGACTTCCCACACACACTAAGTTTCTTAATTCAATCGAGGTCTTCAAAGAAGTACTTTGAATAAGTCGTGAGTGGTGGCGGATGGCGATCTGCAAAAAAAGAACAAAATAAGAAGCCTTACACGGAGATGCGGCTGAAACAGTAAGAATCATACCATGATTCTCGTTCCAAATAATACGAAAATAATGCCAAAGACATAAAACCAAGGTGGTGTCTACGTATACAAAGAAATAACGGTTTCACCAACCATTAATCTTGATGGGGAACCCATTCTCAACCATGTATTTTCTCTTCGAGCTCACATACCATGTGTGATTCTTAGTCGGATTCATCAATATGTGTGTGACTTCCTCCAAAAAATGTGTCATGACGTTGACCCCCGCACTCTCCACCCAGTATGATCATGGCCATTATATTCTTAATCAAAGCAAGGAGATAGTTGCGTAAAATCCAGCCGACGACGAGTGCAATAATTGACAAAAAGTTGCGACAATCAAAATTGCACACCGTAATCCTTAAAAAAATACTTGTACATATATATATATATATATACCCTGCAGACAGTGACCACTGCCTCGACATCGGAAGACAAACAAGTGCCTTGATCTGACATTTTTCTATCACACTCCACAATGTCGTCTTTGAACTACAGGAAAGCCTTAACCACCTCAGGATTCGACGATGCTGCAAAATATCGGGAAGATAATCAAGTTCCTCGCCCGATTAGGCAATGAAATGAACTTCCTCGACGCTCTCAACCTCCAGTCATATCTCTCTCAAAGGCTCTTCGTCAACAAGCTCCTCGACCTCGCCACCACTTCAGCGGGCAACATCCTCCTTGATTACATTATTTTGTCCCCGGTTAGCACTTTCCTCGACATCATCACCACCTCGGTTCATAACCTTTTTGACCTTATCGTCATCGATTCGTATCTCCGCTTCGACATCACCGCCACCTTGGCTCGTCTTCCTTCGGCCTTCGCACTACCTTGATCAAAATTCTCCACCCCAGTATTGTCGCCTAGGCACCATTCCCCTAGTGCCCGCCATTATTGCCTTGAAATACACTACCATCGGCCTCACCATCATCACATAATATATTCAGCTTGGCATCCTCGCTTGCAGTCAAACCACGAACCACACCATCCTCGAACGCAACATTCGATTTTGCCGTAATCATGCCTACCCCAGAGACTCGCTTCAAAGCAAGCAACGAATCCACCTCGGCGCCCTTCCCACCAAATCACATCGACAATCCAGATCTCAGATAAAATTCATCTCTTACCTTCGGCGATTCGTATCTCACCTTGGCAGAACCCACAACTGACAATGCCAATATTAACTCCAAAGACGACGAGGTCACCACCTCGGTCACACCAACAGATTCCCCAACACAGACTCACTCATCTTCAACAAAACAATACTAAAAAAGTAGAGAGAAATAGGTAACTGGAAGAAGGAAGCCACAAACAAGAGATGAAGACAAGTGAAGTGATTAGCTTATTTATAATGAGAGGCGTGATAATCGAAGTGTCATGCCATCATTGCATCTAGAAACCCCTAGAGTCTGCACAGCGGCAAAAAAATCATGTTTTGTCAAATCACATGTCCCACAGTGTCCAAATAAAGTTGTTGAATGAGTAAGTAACATGTGGTAGTGGATCTACGCGCGCTACAAAATTTTGTCGAGAAAATTTGGTGACTCTGCTTCGTCACCAATTCGGGGGAGGCGGTTATTGTTGGAGGTGATCATCCTAGCCCACTTAAGATCCACTGCTAAATATTCACGTCGACAAGAGTTGGCCAAGTCATCAATGGACTCCAAGCTTATGGGCCTCGTCAAGAGACATCTAAATTCATGGATCTTGCCTGGCCCACAAGCTCGTTACGACTCAGTGTTAGTTACGGATTGTCTGTCAAATCGTCTTTAGAGCAACCTGACACCAACAGGACAAGATATATGAGGTATTGTCTGCTATAAAGCAGACCGAGGCTGTACACAAAGGCCTTTACCAAACGCATAAGGAGGAAAATCATAGTTGAAGACCCTTTATAAAATGCAAGAAAGACTTTAGACCAAGAGAGTTATTCAAAGACTTAGATTTAGATCTAGAGATAAACTTAAGTCTTAGACTATATGTAAGAGTCTTTTATGAAAGTTATTCATAAAAAAATTTATAATTTAATAAAAATAAAAATAAGAAAGTTTCTTATTTAAAAATTTATGAGCGGGAATTTTAAAAATACTGAACAAATTTTACAATAAAATATATTATATATATTTTATTATTAAATAATTTATAAAAAAATTTGTAAAAACTATTGGAGATGTTTTTAGAATTTTTAATGAGAATTTGACTTCGATTAACCCTACAACCTTTTATTTTGGTCACTTAGTAAACACATTTTTTTTAATTTTTTCTCTTAATTAATTTTGGTGCTAAATCTTCCTCCAACAGTTTCTAACTTTTGTGCATTCGACTTTGTATCGTTTTTATTAACAAACAAATAAACATAGTAAGTGTAATTAACAGGTCAGAAGAAACCACGTGCATCACGTGATAACTTTTATCTTGATAGGTTAGAATGCCGTCTTCTCACGTGAAACCCACGTGGCATCATAAGCTACGGTTCATTTAGTGGGCTAAACCGGGATAATGACCACGTGTCAAGATCAGTAAACTTCAAGTGAGCTCCCATAGTCTCTTCCACAGGTAATTGAAACTCAGCCGAGTCACGAGGGGGGTCACCAAAAAAACCCAATAAGATACAAAAGAGTTCTCGTCGACGGCAAAAGTTGAAACATACAATTAACAGTCTACAAATTCTTCGGCGAAGATGAGAACCGGAAAAGGAAATCAAGAGGAAGAAGAGTATGCAGAAGAGGACTTCGGCTCCAAACGGGAAGGTCCATCGTCCAACACTACTGTTCATAGCAGCAACAACAACAACAACAACAGAGGTAATTGCCCGATCCAAGTCGTCTATTTGTGTTTATTTGGAGCTATTTGGATTCCGAATCTCGATGGATATGTCTTGATGAGTTTGGGATGAGAATTCAAGTTTTCTCTTTTTGATTCGATGTTTGATTTATAGCAGATGCAAAGGAAAATGATAAAGCCAGTGCGATACGTTCTAAACATTCAGTCACTGAGCAACGGAGAAGAAGCAAAATCAATGAAAGGTATCTGGAAAAAACTGAGGGCTTTAAAAATTTTAAGGGTGCTTCTCATGTGGGCTAAAGGCGACCTTGCGTTGTTTGATATAGAACTAAAAGAACTCTCCAAGATTCGATTTCTCTGATCCAAAAAGAATAAACTTCTTAGGACTTATGTTTGGGAATTCTGCTCTGCCTCAGTTTGTGGTGTTGATATCCAATCAGTATACCATTTTATGTGTTTATTTGCGACTTTCAGTTATATATTATCTTTGTATTCATATCATGACTGCTGAATCCATTTATCTCTTCTCAGATTTCAGATATTGAGAGAATTAATTCCCAACAGTGAACAAAAAAGAGATACTGCTTCTTTCCTTTTAGAGGTTTGCATTAAATTATTGATATATCATGGGAGTATCCTGGCTTTTAGATCTTGTTAGGCTAAAACTGCTTTTCCATTCTAGGTCATAGATTATGTTCAGTATTTACAAGAGAAGGTGCAAAAGTATGAGGGGTCATATCCAGGATGGACTCAGGAGCCAACTAAGTTGACGCCATGGGTAAACTTTTCAGCTTCTTCTTATGTCAGTTTCTTGACAAAACTTTATGAGTGTAGACATTTTAGCACCCTCAGTATCTTGATTTCACTGCCAATTTCACTATTCTGAGCATGTTTTGCACCTGGAAGTCTTTCCGCTGCCAGTTTTCTGTAAGATTTAGCTGAATCTTATGTTTTCCTGATTCTAACAGAGGAATAATCACTGGCGAGTTCAGACTTTGGTGAACCACCCCGTTGCTATAACTAATGGCACTGGTCCGGGGATACCTTTTCCTGGAAAGTTTGAAGAAAACACTGTGACTTCGACACCTGCTATTGTTGCAGAAACACAAAACTTGATTGAGTCTGACAAAGGAAGAGCTGTAGTTTGCAAACCTATTGAAAGTCAACCTAAATTAGATGACAAGGGATTACCAGCAGTACAACCACTTCCTCTATTAGTACAAGGTGAACAAGCTAATGAATGTCCTGCAACCAGTGATGGGCTAGGCCAAAGTAATGACCTGGTTATCGAAGGTGGAACCATTAGCATCTCTAGTGCCTACTCGCATGAGTGAGTTAAACCCCGATCTTCTACCTCTTCCTCATTTCTGTTACTTTTCTTATCAAATTGATGTGTTGGCATCTTATAAATGTGTATTAGTCTTGTAAACATTTTCTCTGAAATGAACAGGTTATTGAGCTCATTAACACAAGCACTCCAGAACGCAGGCATCGATCTATCACATGCAAAACTTTCTGTGCAGATCGATCTTGGCAAGAGAGCCAATCAAGGAGTAACTCATGAGGAGCCATCTAGTAAGGTAAACTAGTCGGTTGAAGCGTGTCACATTTAGTCTAACAGTAGCTATATATCATGATGTTGATACGTATTTCTATGCAGAACCCATTGTCATCTGATACACAAGCAAGGGATCCAAGCATCAAGGAAGAATCTGAACATTCTCATAAGCGCATGAAAACGCATTGACATATCTCTCTCATGCTCCACCGTTATGGAATATACAAATGTATTGACAGATTTCTTCGATCGTGTACATTGTTCGGCTTCTAGGGGCTTCCTATAATAGCTAAGATAAATTTGGTTAGTAAGCTCTTTCTTTTCCGTGGTCTTGAGTTTGTATCATCTTCTGCATCATTCATGTAACCCATAAATATAATCTCGTGGAATATCAGATCTCGTTTCAAGTTATTGCATCATTGTTTTCACTATTTGTATCTTCCTATTTTGCTGTTGTTTATACCCATCGGAGAAGATGAGATCAAGAGTACATCGCTAGAACTGATTTATAACTTTCAAGCGAAGGACATTATAACAAAATTCCAGCTCAAGCTACACCAAAGATGATAAGATTCTTTCATCTATTGTTGTGATGACCCACAACTTTGATAAGAAAAGCATAATCAAAGGCAGCCTCTTTGCATTGAGCATAGCGACCACCTTCAGCGAAATGGCCTCCATTCATATTTGTTCTCATAATCACAGCTTGTGAGCAGTCATCGCACATACTCTGCCGAATCTTAGCACCCACTTTGCACCCTCCCATACTCCCACCCTGACACAACAACACATAAATTGTGATCTGAATGTTCTTGTTGAACATAGAAACAAAGAGGCTTAAGGGTTTTTGTATGTGAAGCTTGCCTTGAGTCATGAAACGAAGTTGTGACAAGCATAGACGGATAACGAACATCTCTGCGTATGTTATCATATGGAGAATAATTAAGGATGGATTGAAAGTCGGTTTGGATGTCTGGGTTCCCCAACTCCTTATGGTCCAAGAGTGATATGATCATGGAAAGCAATGAAGATCACGAGAGAGTTTTGGAGATTTCATACAAGATCACGGGTTAAACAAATCAAGGAGAATATTTGTGGATTTATTCAAGGCCTTTTGGACAAAGAACAACATAACGAATACATTGGACTTTATACTTGTCAAGTCCAACCCATTTTGAGTCTTCTACAAGTTCAAGAGAAGTCATAAATCAAGTTTTAAAGTCCAGCCCCATGAATAGTGACGAATTTGGAAGACTAAAAGATATTTTGCATCACAAAACTTCAAGAGTCTTTCTCATTCAATTCATAATAAATTGTGACATTTACTTGTCATTTACTTAGTAGTCTTTACTCTTCACTTTTAAGACATTCAATAAGTCCAGAGGAATCTAGAGAGTCATTGTTTTTCTTTATAAACTCATGTAATTCTCATTTGGAGGATCCAACTTTTTATCAATAAATTTGAGAGTGATTATTTTTTGTTCTTTTTGATATTTCTTGGTGTGTCATATCCAAGGGATTAAACTGGTTTATAAAGTGATTTTCATCACACTTGTGTGGCCATTCCTAGTCATTGGCCGGAAGGGGCGAGTCGGAAAAGCAACAATATTTGGTTTAATATACTAAAGGTGGGGGCTACTCGAGTCAACATTTCGTGATTCCACCACCTTGCTAAATTGAAGGCGAGTTGAAACAACAACGATCTTAGGTTTGATATACCTAAGGTGGGGGTCTTTGAAGATCAAGGATTATCCTTACAACTTTGAGTGACGATTCATTCTGCATTCCGCGTCATTTGGTATCAGAGCACACTTCCAAGTTAGTTAATCTTTTCATTTTCTATCTATTCATCTTCTATTTTTTCATCTTCTATCTTTTCATCTTCTATCTTTTCATCTTCTATCTTTTCATCTTCAATCTTTCCAACTTTTATCTTTTCATATTTTCTTCTTAATTAACTAGAGAAAAAAAACAAAAAACAAGAAAAAATGAATATATAAAAATAAAGAAAAAAAACTCTTCATCTTCTATTATTTATAAAAAAATAAAAATAAAGCTTCTTTGTTGTTTGTTTGTGTATCAAGATCTATCTAATACTTGAGTTGTGTGATACTTCTTGGGTCATTGACCCTTGGGGAAAGCAAATCAAAGAGATTGTGAGGCATTTTTCTATTAACAAATCTTTTTTTACAGGTTCTAAGTATGTCTAACAACAATCCGGAGGGTGAGCAAATACAAGGAATTCCAAATCTCCAAATTTAAGCTTTGATGGGAGAGATGACCTGTTTGTTGAGAGTTGAAATGGAAGCAGTCAATGAACATTTGGATCAAGTTCAAAATGAGATAACACTTAGGCAACAACCTCCGCTGCCTAACGTACAAGGAGATCCACCACCGGTGGAAGTACAAAGAGGTGGTGTTGACTACTATGGTCGAGATGGACACTCATCTAACTCGAGTCGAAGGAGACCTAGACGTGCTAGGGAAGAAAGAGGTCGGACTGAAGATAATTTAGAGGTACTTAAGCTGAAAATTCTATCATTTAAAGGAAAGAACAATCCAAATGCCTATCTCGAATGGGAGAAAAAGATTGAACTCGTTTTTTATTATCAAGACTATTCCAAGCTCAACAAGGTAGGAGTTGCAGCCACTGAATTTTATGACTATGCTATTAATTGGTGGGATCAAGTGGTGACAAGCTGGAGAAGAAATAGAGAACATTGAGACTTGGGAAGACATGAAAACTTTGATGAGACGACGGTTCGTTCCTAGTCACTATCACTGAGAGTTACATCAAAAAATTAGTGGATTTGTGCAATGCAACCGAAGTGTGGAGGATTATTTCAAGAGATGGAAATACTTATGATGAGAGCCGATATGGACGAAGATCGTTAAGCTACCATGGCCAGATTTCTGAGTGGTTTGAATCGTGAGATCCAAGACCGAGTAGAGATGCAACACTATGTAGAATTGGAAGATATGTTGCATAAGGCTATCTTGGTGGAGCAGCAGCTCAAGAGGAAGGGTAGCACACGTCAAACTTATGGCATGAGTTCTATGACTCAACGACTAGCTACTCATGCGAAAACAAAACTGTTCCAAAGCAATAGTTTGAATCCAAGACGAATACTAGTCGACAAGAGGTCAAAGGTAAAGTTGAACCCTCTTCTACAAGAAATCGTTATGTGCAATGTTTTAAGTGTCATGGCAGGGGACATTATGCAAATGAATGCTCAAACAAGAGGGCCATAATACTTAGAGCCAATGAAGAGTACAAAACCAAAGAATAAGTGGTTTCAGATTCTATGTCACTCAAGATGAGTTGGAGTTACCTGCAGCTAAAGGTGATCTTTTGGTAGCTAGAAGGTCTTTGAGTGTGCAAAGTAAACTAGAGGAGAACGTGCAGCGTAAAGACTCAATTCCACACGTGATGTCTTGTTCTTGATAAGGTGCGTAGTCTTATAATTGATGGAGGGAGCTGTATGAATGTGGCGAGTACTACACTTGAGGAGAAATTGGGATTGACTACTCGAAAACATCCCAAGTCATATAAGCTTCAATGGTTAAATGAGTTTGGAGAACTCAGTGTCAAAGCAAGTTGTGGTTCCATTTAGCATTGGGAAGTATAGGGACGAGGTGATTTGTGATATTGTGCCAATGGAGGCTGGGCATATTCTTCTTGGGAGACCGTGGTAGTTTGATCGGAAAGTCGTTCATGATGGTTTCACCAACAAGCATTCATTTGGTTATAAGGGGAAAACTGTTACACTTGTTCCTATGACTCCTAATGAGATCTACCAAGATTATTTGCTTCTAAAGCAACGTGAGGAGAGAGCTATGAGTGACTCAAACACAAAAAACAAAAAAGAGAGTAAGATTAAGAGAAAAACACTAAAAAAAAGTGAGCTTAAGAGTGAAACACACAAAGAGAGAAAAGAGAGAAAATACCAAAATTTCTTTGTGAGGTCAAGTGAGATAGAGAGAGCTTTGGTTTCACATCAGCCTATATTTGTGTTAGGTTTTTAAGCAATTCGATAATTATCAAATGATTAATCTAGCAAAAAGCATAAGTCTTAGGTATTGTATTAACTTAATTGAATCTGAAAAATAGGGAACTCGATTATACCTAAAGTTTGATTGGTGCAGCAGAGATAAGATCAGGTATAAGATCAGCAAGTGCTCCAAGTGTAGCACCTCTATTGATAGTCCACACGCACGCAAGTAGGAGAGAAGTCTGCTAGAACTTTGTGTGCAATTCTCTTAGGATTTCGACTTGTGCAATCAGCGGCTAGTGTTTATTATCATATCAAAAACGTGTCCTATATCATATATAGGGAGTTTAAGTTAACCTAATTAATTCCTGGTTGAACTAGGATTAATTTAGGCCCAGCCCAAAATACCTAATTAATTCCTAGTTGAATTAGGATTAATTTAGGTCTGGCCCAAAACACATGTTCTCATCCGAAACCATGTATTATTACGCTCAAGTCAGGAATCATTCCTATAATGATCATTCCCTATTGAATTGTCTCCATTTGTTTAGGTGTGTGACCCAATATGATCATATAGTACTAGCAATGAGTATTTCAACTCACAAATTATAAGTGGACTCTAGCAGGCTATTACAACCCCTAGTACCATATGACTTTGTCTAATCTCGATGTTAGAACTGACCATACGAGTAAGTACAAATGATTGCAGGACATTCCCAACAATCTCCCACTTGTACAGGAATCATATATTCCCAAAATCCCTTTGTCTCCATATCTCTATCTACTCTAAGGGAAGAGTTCGTGTCATCCTTATTTTAATGAGTCAGATCAATGTTCATCGAATTTGAATTTGTACTGATAGAGCAAACAAGCGTCTATCACCTTGTTTGAGCACGACCATGCATTTTACAGTATCAAATCTTTCGAAGGGGCTAGAGATATATTTCTCCCGTATATAGGAGGGACAAATTCCATTTTGCTCCATCCTCTGTTTCTTTCTCACATTTCATGATCTGCCCGCCAAATTCCTTTATAACCACCAGTTACGATTGGGTTTGAAATTTTCAAAACATACCAATTCATGTGCAAGAAAACAGCATGAACTCATGTCTAAGGACTATGCTCTATAGTCGTATGAGAATCTCTTATGACACTCATTATACGATCTCGTAGAGTTTTCATAGCGGGTCATTACTGATGCTATGTTCATATGACACACATCTATGTGATTGACTTGATACTTATTATCAATGACTCCATGAAACTTAGTCATCAGTCACCTTACATACTAGTCTATCTCATTATTAGTATCCCACTTTAATGATTAGGGAATGAAATCATTCATGCATTTTTACGCCTATAGGGTTTCATGATCAAGTCCTCAACTTGATGACCTATAAGAATGTCATGATTATTTCGGGATAAATATTTAATACAAGTATTAAATAGAAATGAAATAATTTCACTAAAACATAAGCAAAGTATGTTTACATCATAACATAAAACTATTTTAACTCCCACTAGAACTAAGATTACATCTTAAGATCAGTGAAAGTACTTTCGTCAAAGGATCAGCGACGTTCTCTTCGCTTGAAACTCGGCTGATCTTCACGTCTCCTCTTTCAACGATATCTCTAATCAGATGATATCTCCTCTCTATATGCTTGGATCTTTGGTGCGATCTGGGCTCTTTTGCATGTGTAATGGCTACATTGTTGTCACAATACAGTGCCACCGGCTCAGCAATACTCGGAATCACACCAAGTTCAGAGACTAACTTCTTTATACAAACGGCTTCCTTCGCAGCTTTAGAACTAGCGATGTATTCAGCTTCAGTAGTGGAGTCAGCTACGGTGCTCTGCTTGGAACTCTTCCAACTAACTGCACCGCCATTCATACAGAAGACGTAACCGGACTGAGACCGAGAGTTATCCTTATCCGTCTGAAAGCTTGCATCTGTGAACATATCCTTAGTATTCCTCAAATATTTCAGAATGTTCTTGACGGCAGTTCAGTGAGTCTCACCTGGATTTGATTGGTACTTGCTTGTCATACTTAATGCACAAGCAACGTCTGGACGAGTAAAAATCATAGCGTACATGATGGATCCTGTTGTGGAAGCATATGGAATCCTACTCATGCGTTCTCGCTTAGCAGGTGTCTTAGGACACCCTGTCTTGCTTAGAATCATGCCATGATACATTGGTAAGAAGCCCTTCTTGGAATCATGCATATTGAATCTGCTCAACACCTTATCTATATAAGTGTCTTGACACAATCCGATCAGTCTTTTAAGTCTATCTCAATAGATCCTGATTTCAAGAATATAGGCGGCTTCCCCCATGTCCTTCATCGAGAAACATTTTCCGAGCTAAGCCTTAACGGACTTCAGCAACGGAATCTCATTTCCGATAAGTAAGATATCATCCACGTACAGCACAAGAAACGCAACTGCGCTCCCACTAAACTTCTTGCATACGTATCTTTCTTATTTGTTCCTGATGAAGCCAAATTCTTTGACTGCTTCATCGAAACAAAGATTTCAATTTTGTGATGCTTGCTTCAATCCATAAATGGATTTGTGAAGTTTGCACACTTTTCCAGCAGTTTTAGGATCAACAAAACCCTCGGGTTGTGTCATATACACATCCTCTTCCAGAATACCATTCAGGAACGCGGTTTTGACATCCATCTGCCAAATCTCATAATCATAATGAGCAACAGTCGTTAGGAGAATCCGAATGGACTTAAGCATAGCTACTGGAGAGTAGGATTCATCATAGACAACACCGTGGACTTGTTTGAAACCTTTAGCTACCAGTCTAGCTTTACAAATCTGTATGTTACCATCCACATCAATTTTCTTCTTGAAAACTCATTTACACTCGATTGTTTTCGCACCATGAGGTAAATCAACCAACGACCAAACTTGGTTTTCTCACATGGATCCCATTTCGAATTGTGTGGCCTTTAACCACTTCTCGGAGTCAGGGCCCATCATTGCTTCTTTGAAGTTTGCAGGTTCATCGTTGTTAACGATCAACAAATCTTGTACTTGAGTCACGAGGAATCCCAGATATCTCTCGGGTTCATGACGGATTCTACTGGATCTGCGAACTTCATGCTCTACAGGTGTTGATTCGACAACATCTTGCGAGTCTAACTGCTACTCTTCATGTACAAATGGAGCAGCTTCTTGTAGCTCTTGAATTCTTCGAGCTGTACTTTACTCGCACTGTTTTTCTTAGAAAGAAACTCTCTCTCAAGAAAAACACTATGTCGAGCAACAAACACTTTGTTCTCGATCCGGTTGTAGAAATAGTACGCCTTGGTTTCCTTCGGATAACCAACGAAGAAACATTTATTTGATTTCGATGCAAGTTTATCGGATATTAATCGTTTCACATAAACTCGCATCTCCAAATCTTCAGGAAAGACAGATTGAGAATTTTTCCCGTCCACATCTCATATGGTGTCTTTGCCACTGATTTTGATGGCACACTATTCAGCGTAAACGCAGAAGTTTCTAGAGCATATCCCCAAAAGGATAACGGAAGATCAGTGTGACTCATCATTGATCAAACCATGTCAAGTAACGTTCGATTCCTCTTCTCAGATACACCATTCCATTGTGGTGTTCCGGGAGGAGTGAGTTGTGAAATAATTCCACAATCTCTCAGATGGTCGTTGAACTCTTGACTTAAATATTCACCTCCTCGATCAGATCGAAGAACCTTAATACTCTTGCCAAGTTGATTTTGTACTTCATTTTGGAACTCTTTGAACTTTTCAAAATATTATGATTTGTGTTTCATTAAATAGACATAACTGTATCTACTGAAGTCATCAGTAAATGTAATGAAGTAGTTGAAATTTCCTCTGACACTTAGGCTCATCGACCGCATACATCGGTATGTATAAGGCCCAATAAGTCGTTGGCCCTTTCATTGACTTTGTTGAAGGGAGTCTTTGTCATTTTGCCCAATAAACAAGATTCACATTTCTCAAATGATTCATAACCAAATGAGTCCAAAAGCTCATCATGATGAAGTTTTGGATGCGTTTCTCGTTTACATGCCCTAAACGACAATGCCAAAGAAAAATCGTGTTTGAATCATTTACTTTGAAGCGTTTGATATTAATGTTATATATAGGTGTAGATTGTTCAAGAATATAAAGCTCATTTGATAATGGGCGCTGCCATAAAATAAGTCATCTCGAGTAAAAGAACAACATTTGTTTTAAATCGAAAATGAAAAACCTTCAGTATCCAAAACCGAAACAGAAAAAATGTTTTTGCTTATAGCAGGTACATAGTAGAAATTTTCCAAAACCAAAACTAAATCAGATGGAAGAGACAAATTATATGTTCCTACGACTAATACAGCAACTCTTGCTCTATTTCCTACATGTAAGTCCACTTGCCCCTTCTCCAAGCTTCTACTGTTGCTTAGGCCCTGCATATTAGTACAAATATGAGCACCACAGCCAATATCAAGTACCCATGATGTAGAACTTGTTGAAGCAACATTTACTTCGATAACAAAAATACATGAAGGAGCGTCATACTCCTTCTTCATCTTCTTGTAATCTTCCAAATGTTTCTTGCAGTTTCTTTTCCAATGTCTTTGCTCGTGACAATAATTGCAGACGTTCGTTTTAGATGGGCCGGGCCTGGTTATGGGTATGGATGTGGCCGGCTCCTGGTTCACAACCGGGTCAGCTTTAGCCTTTACCTTACCCTTGTCCTTCCCACGTTTCTTAAACGATTTACCCCCTTACACTAAGAGTAAATGCGGGGCGCCCTTCTTGACATTCGGTTATGCTGTCTTAAGCATTCCATACAGCTCAGTCAACGTCTTCGTCATGTTCTTCATATTATAGTTCAATATGAACTGATGATAACAAGATGACAGTGACTGAAGTATGATGTTTGTAGCCAACTATTGGCTAAACTAAAAACTACTGAACCATCCTTCGATAGTTTCATTCGATGAGAGATTTCACCGTTTGGTATCTCTCATGTCATGCATGTTCCTGAAACATTCCCTTCAGGCCAGTCACGATCTCGATGGGCGACACCACATTCTCGTACTGCACCTGCAGTTCCAAGGTCATGGTCACAAGCATCAAGCATTGCACATCTATCACATCATTGGAATGCTTATCCCAAGCATTCCTAACTGCAATAGTGGCATTGGCATCCGGTCTAGGAGGCAAGACTTGTTCCAAAACATAGTCTTTCTTCTCCTGCGTAAGAACAACTCTCATGTTACGGTACAAACTCAGGAAATTCTTCCCATTCAACTTGTCCTTCTCAAGGACAGATCAAATAGAGAATGAGTTGTGGTTATGGTTGTTGTTATTTGCCATAACTGAAATTAAGAGAGGTAAGTAGTTTTAGTTATGATGATTTAAGTGTTGAGAAATCTTAACATATTTAAGAAAACTCACATTGTGTTCAATCAATAGTTCCTCGATTGAATAAAATGATCCCAAGATCCATATTTCAGAAAAATCTGAGGGAGCTGAGCTCATCGCCCAAACCATAGTTATTTAGGTAAGCAAATTATTTGCTAGTTATATTACATATATAACTCTCGGTCGTGATTTGACATCTCATATGCCAAAATCACTCTGATGTCTCAAAGCTCAAGACGGTCTTGATAGCTCAGTCAAGTAAACCAATCTCATAGTCATATTATAACGGTTACCATCTGCCTCACCCATGTCAAAGTAGGTACCTAACCCGAGCTATCCCACCATACGATGAAACGAGCCTTGACAGTTGACATAAATTGAAAAGACATCAATTTCTTGATATTTGTTTGAGGAACTAAATTTTAACTTGAATGTATATCATATATGCACTCAAGAGGGTTAAAAAGAGATTTTAAAACTCAAAGAAATCAAATCAAAAGGTTTAAAATTTTATTTATGAATTTTCTAATCATGATCTTGTGTCGGTTGGCACCTGCTGGTTTTTCTCCAACTTGTTGTAATTTTTCTTAAACCGATTGCAAGAAAACCATATTCGGTCTAATCTTATTAAATCGGATCATTCAGGGCTATTTTAAATTAGGTTATATTTTATTTCGGTTTATCACATCAGAACCCTGAAACCATAAACCCTAATTTTCGATTTCAATGAAACCCTAATTTTTCGATTTCACTGAAGCCCTAATTATTCTATTTCAATAAAACCCTAATCATGCAATTCTAATTCAATTAAAACAAACTTTTAATCAATCAATCAAGCATGAAAACATCAGATTTCATTAAGGTTACAACCATCTCTGATTTTTCGATTTCAACAAACCCTAATTTTCGATTTCAATGAAACCCTAATTTTCGGTTTCAATGAAACCCTAATCATGCAATTCTAATTCAATTAAAAAAAAATTTAATCAATCAACCAAGCATGAAAACATCAGATTTCATTAAGATTACAATCAACTTAAATTTTCGATTTCAGCAATAATAAAATCAGCTCTGATTTTTTGATTTCATCAAAACCCTAATCATGCAATTCTAATTCAATTAAAACAAACTTTTAATCATTCAATCAAGCATGTAAACATCAGATTTCAATAAGAATACAACTGGTTCTGATACCACTGTTAGGTTCTTAAGCAATTCAACAATTCTCAATTGACTAAACTAGCAAAACCCCTAAGCCCTAGGTCTTGTATTAACTTAGTTGAATCTGAAAAATAGGGAACTCGATTATACCTGAAGTTTGATTGATGCATCGGAGATAAGATCAAGTATAAGATCAGCAAGTGCTCCAAGTATAGCACCTCTATTGATAGTCCACACGCACGCAAGTAGGAGAGAAGTCTGCTAGAATTTTGTGTGCAATTCTCTTAGGATTTTGACTTGTGCAATCAGCGGCTAGGGTTTATTATCATATCAAAAACATGTTCTATATCATATATAGGGAGTTTAAGTTAACCTAATTAATTCCTGGTTGAACTAGGATTAATTTAGGTTCAGCCCAAAACACCTAATTAATTCCTAGTTGAATTAGGATTATTTTAGGTCTGGCCCAAAACACATGTTCTCATCCGAAACCATGTATTATTACGTTCAAGTCATGAATCATTCCTATAATGATCATTCCCTATTGAATTGTCTCCATTTGTTTAGGTGTGTGACCCAATAGGATCATATAGTACTAGCAGTGAGTATCTCAACTCACAGATTATAAGTGGACTCTAGCAATCTATTACAACCCCTAGTACCAAATGACTTTGTCTAATCTTGATGTTAGAACCGACCACACGAGTAAGTACAAATGATTGCAGGACATTCCCAACAATTTGTACTTATGTACAAAGAGGTCTTTATGAGTTCTACTAACCTTGACCCAGGTTTTCCTAGTGGTGTTTCTTCTTTGTTGCAAGATTTTGGAGATGTATTTCCGGATGAGAGCCCTAGTGGTTTACCTCCAATCAGAGAGATTAAACATCAAATAGACTTTGTACCAGGAGCATCCATTCCAAACCGTCCAACCTATAGAACCAATCTAGAAGAGACCAACGAGTTGCAAAGGCAAGTGAGTGAGCTGATGGAGAAAGGATATATCCGTGAGAGCATGAGTCCATGTGTCGTGCCCGTTTTACTACTTCCTAAGACGGATGTAACTTGGTGCATGTGTGTTGATTGTAGATCCATCAATAATATCATGGTAAAGTATAGACACCAAATTACTAACGTAGATGATATGTTAAATGAGTTGCATGGTTCTTGTGTCTTTTCAAAAATTGATCTTATGATTGTATATCACCAAATTCGAATGAAAGAGGGTGATGAATGGAAAACTGCTTTTAAAACAAAACATGGTCTTTATGAGTGTTTAGTCATGCCTTTTGGATTAACTAATGCACCCACCACGTTCTTGAGGTTAATGAACCATGTTTTGATACATTTTATTGGTATGTTTGTGGTTGTGTATTTTGATGATATTCTAATTTTTAGCAAAAGTTTGGAAGAGCACATTGAGCATTTGAAATCGGTTTTAGGTGTACTAAGAAAGGAAAAACTATATGCTAATGTGAAAAAGTGTACATTTTGTTCGGATAACCTTGTGTTTCTAGGCTTTGTTGTAAGTGCACAAGGCATTCAAGTAGACGAAGAGAAACTGAGAGCAATCCAAGAATGGCCAAGTCCTAAAACCGTAAGAGAAGTTCAAAGTTTTCATAGCCTTGCTGGATTCTATAGACGGTTTGTTCGTGATTTTATCATTATTGTTGCCACACTTACTAATGTGATCAAGAAAGATGTTGGATTCAAATGGGGATAAGCTCAAGAGAATGTGTTCCAACAACTTAAGGAAAAACTTACTAATGCAACACTTTTATTTTTGCCTAACTTTCTTATAACATTTGAGATTGAATGTGATGTATCAGGTGTAAGCATTGGAGTTGTGCTTATGCAATAGAAGAAGCCAATCGCTTACTTTAGTGAGAAGTTTGGAGGAGCAACTCTTAACTATCCGACTTATGACAAGGAGTTGTATGCTTTGGTTAGAGCTTTGCAAACATGGCCAAAGGAGTTTGTGATTCATACGGATCATGAGTCGTTGAATGGTCAAGAGTTGGCTACAGACATCATAAGCTAAACTATTGAAGGGTCAACATAAACTAAAAAAACAATATGCTCGTTAAATGGAGTTTATTGAGACGTTTCCATATGTCATACGGTATAAGCAGGGAAAGGAAAACGTTGTGGCTGATATGTTATCAAGAAGATATGCACTATTATCTACTCTTAATGCTAAGGTTCTTGGTTTTGAGCACATTAAGGAGTTATATGAAACTGACCTTAACTTTCAAGAAGTGTTTAGAACTTGTGTGAAGCATGCGTATGGAAAGTTCTATCTTCATGAGGGTTTTCAATTCTATGAAAATAAATTGTGCATTCCTAATTGTTCTTTGAGAGATCTTTTGGTTGGAGATTTACATGGAGGAGGTCATATGGGACATCTTGGCGTCTCCAAGACCATGGATGTTCTAAAAGAACATTTCCATTGGCCGCATATGAAAAGAGATATATACGAATTTTCGCGAGGTGTGTTACTTGTATGCAAGATAAGTCTAAAGTCCAACCTCAAGGTATGTATCTCCCATTGCCTATTCCGACTGAACCATAGACTGATATCTCAATGGATTTTGTCTTTGGGTTGCCTAGAACTAAGAGAGGTATGGATTCTATCTTTGTGGTAGTAGACCAATTTTCTAAGATGGCACATTTCATTCCTTGTCACAAATCTGATGATGCTACATTTGTTGCTGATTTGTTCTTTAAGGAAGTTGTACGTTTACATGGAATGCGTAGGACGATTGTTTCAGATCGAGACGCTAAGTTTCTTAGTTATTTTTGGAAAAAATTGCCCACAAAGTTAGGGACAAAGTTATTGTTTCCTACTACTTGTTATCCACAAACTGATGAGCAAATTGAAGTAGTCAATAAGACTTTATCCACTTTGTTGTGTGCTATAATTAAAACGAATATCAGAAACTTGGGAAAATTGCTTACCTCATGTTGAGTGTGCTTATAATCATTTCATCCACTCGGCTACTAACTTTTCACCTTTTTCAGATTGTGTATGGTTTTAATCCCTTAACTCCATTGGATTTATCACATTTACATTTCAATGAGCTTGTGAATTTAGATGGGAAAAATAAAGATGAGATGGTGAAGAAGCTTCTGAAAAAACGAGGCTTAACATTGAGCAAAAAACTAAGCAATATCAAAAGCAAGCCAACAAAGGAAGGCGTGAGAAGAGCTTTACACCTGGAGACCTAGTTTGGATTCACATGAGGAATGAACAATTTTCAGCTCAAAGGAAGTCTAAGCTAATGCCAACGGCCATTGGGCCATTTCGAGTCTTGGAAAAGATCAATGAAAACGCCTACAAGATAAACTTGCCAAATGAGTACAAAATCAGTTCTAGCTTTAACATTTCTGACTTGATTCCTTTTGATGCAGATGAACCTGATTTGAGGTCAAATCCTTTTCAAGAGAAAGGGGATGATATGATCATGGAAAACAATGAAGCTAAGGAGAACTTGGAGCTAAGCAATGAAGATCACGAGAGAGCTTTGGAGATTCCAACCGGTTCAATTATAAGATCACATGCTAAACAAATCAAGGAGAGAATTTGTGGATTTATTCAAGGTCTTTTGGACAAAAAAACAACATAACGAATCCATTGGACTTTATACTTGTCAAGTCCAACCCACTTTGAGTCTTCTACAAGTTCAAGAGAAGTCATATATCAAGTGTTAAAGTTCATCCCATGAATAGTGACAAATTTGGAAGATTAAAAGATATTTTGCATCACAAAATTTCAATTGTCCTTCTCATCCAAGTCATAATAAATTGTGACATTTACTTGTCATTTACTTAGTAGTCTTTACTCTTCATTTTTAAGACATTCAATAAGTCTAGAAAAATCTAGAGAGTCATTACTTTTCTTCATAAACTCATGTAATTCTCATTTGGATGATCCAACTTTTTATCAATAAATTTGAGAGTGATTCTTTTTTGTTCTTTGTGAACTTTTCGATCTTTCTTGGTGTGTCATATCCAAAGGATCAAACTGGTTTATAAAGTGATTTTCATCACACTTGTGTGGCCATTCCTAGCCATTGGCCTGAAGGGACGAGTCGAAACAGCAACAATATTTGGTTTAATATACTAAAGGTGGGGCTACTCGAGTTAACATTTCGTGGTTCCACCACTTTGCTTAATTGAAGGCGAGTTGAAACAACAATAATCTTAGGTTTGATATACCTAAGGTGGCGGTTACTCAAGTTCTTTGAAGATCAAGGATAATCCTTACAAATTGGAGTGACGATTCCTTCGGGATTCCGCGTCAAAGAATGTAAGAGGTAGATTTGGATCCAATAATGTGTTTAAAACGTCTACGCACATAGCTCTTGCAGCAAGATGATCTCTATGCACATAGCCCTTTTCGATTAGATAATTCGCACTGTATACGAAATCTTTGGATTGAGTTTTGTTTCAACGATCCAGTCCCAGAATTGTGCCATGAAGAGTCCCCAGCACCTCCTTCCCTGAAGCCAAAATGAAAACTCAACCACTATCATCCCACTTGCCAAGTAATGATAGAACAGGGAAAATTCATAGTTGACACTGGGAATTCACAAGCTGTCGGAAATGATAATCAAACCATTACGTATATAACTAACCTCACATCAGAGAAAGCAATCACCCAACCACGATCAAGCATGCTCAATCGATTTGTGGACCAAATCTTGTCCAAAGCTTCTCCATACGCACCATAACCTATCAATATTCCCGGGGATTCACTCTTCTTCCATGCTTCTCGTGAATAAAGAATTGTAAGAGGGACTTCAACTCCATCGTGTGAAAAAAACTTCTCGTCTTTCACAAGTATATGCATCAAATAAGTCCTTCCATTTAGGCATTTGAGAATCTAAGAGGCCATCTTCTCCCTCACTGGTTCTACCGTTGTTCTCTATAGAGCCATCTGAAGGGTACCATGCCGTACCACTGCCAGGTTTATCTATATAACCCCTCCCCTGCTGCAAGAACAGTCTTCCAGACACGTCATAGTCGACAATAGTGTCATGAATCTGCAATTTCAAGAATAACAGTATGAGGTATTTTGTTGAGAGTAACTCAAATGCACATAAAATATGTTATGGCATCAAAGGCTCAAAGCTACAACAAACTGAGGAAGTTTTAAAGTAAGCAATTAAATATGTATACCACAGGAGATGAAAGCACCACTCGGTATATAGAGCTCTGGAAGTTGTGATTTGAACCCGGTGCAACACTACATGGATCAAATGGAATAGGAAAGTACCAGGGGTTAAGATCCTCCATATGCTGCAATATAAGAGTCCAAGGGAACACACTTCTTAGTAAGAAATATAGCTAATAGTGTATGAAAACAAAGAGAGAGAGAGAGAGAGAGAGAGAGAGAGAGAGAGAGAGAGAGAGAGAGAGAGAGAGAGAGAGAGAGAGAGAGAGAGAGAGAGAGAGAGAGAGAGAGAGAGAGAGAGAGAGAGAGAAACTGGAATATCTTTCAGTAAATACCTACAATATCAGCTCTACCATCTGATTCAACATTCGTAACAACAACCCTGCAAAAACATGCCAGGGTTAACAAACGCGAAACCATCCCAAGTTTCATGAAGGCAAAAGCTATGTATCTACTAGTATGAGTCTATTTGCCTGCTTAGACTCCATCTAGAGCCCATGCCAAGCTTAAAACTCCTTCAACTTCCAACCTCGGAACAAAACGACCGCTTCTCAGATCCTTAATTTGGAGATTGAAACGTTCACTTCCTTCAGGCTCAACCGTGTAGGCAAGATAATTGTAATCAGGTGGAACCCGACAAAAACCAATGTGAACATAACCGGAACTACGCAACACACTTGCTTAGTGATTATGTGTGTGAAACTAACCCTCCAACATTTTACTAAAGAAATAAACTTACCGTACTGTTCTGCAATTTGATTCTCCTGCACCAAAAAGACCAGAGAGCCAATCTGCTTAACCTTCTCCAATC
Source organism: Lepidium sativum (assembly GCA_023374145.1). NCBI lineage: Eukaryota > Viridiplantae > Streptophyta > Magnoliopsida > Brassicales > Brassicaceae > Lepidium > Lepidium sativum. The sequence continues at coordinate 10,531 of JAKUCM010007202.1, read as the reverse complement.
TCCTACACAAAAGAGGATACTCCTTTCCTTTTGGTATGTATTGCCTATATAACCTGCTCAATTTTGACGTTTAACCCAATCGACCAGAAGCTCACTCCTTTTGACTAAACTCAAAAGAGAAAGCTGCAAGATTAGAGAAATTAACCATGATCCCCAACGCTCGTAGGGAGTGACAATTTCCTCCGGAATACGGGTTTTCATCTCGGAGACCAAGTCATGCCTTAGGCTTTCTGTGTCAGCCATGAAAGCCTGAGCATATAGATTCTCACGTTCGAGGAAGTTTTTGAAATCTGTGTCGTCTGTATTCCGCATCCAACGGTAAGGATCTTGCCGTGTGATTCCATGTGAATTCGACGGAGAATGGGATCTTCTTTGGAACCGGAGGAGCTTCGGTCGGAACAGAGAGTGATGCTGTTCGTCGAGCAAAACATTGCGTCGAGAAAGACGAAATCGCGAGAGACAAGACAGAATGATAATTTTGTCGGCCACTTGGAACGGCGGAGAAGAAATGTTACTGCCATTACAACGGCCGAGTAAACTAAAACCTCTCCATCAACTAGTACTTATGTCAAAGTTTCCATTTTTGGGGGGATAGTTTTGTATCAAAGTTGTAAGCTTTTTTACTAAAGAAAGTCTTTTTTTAATAATCTGCGGATTGTATGAATATAATGTGCCTTCTTTTGCATCTTTGCCAAAATGCTATACACTGATGATGAAATATATCATACCATGATCAGCATCCTCATTAGCTTCACTCAACATAATTAACATATTTCTATTATTTTGCTGCATTTGTCTCTTTCTCGTCCTCAACATCCTGCAAACACGAGAAGACAGATTTGGTTCAACAAAGATGGGTTCTGCATTCGTATCTTTTCACGACCGAAAGAAACAAATGTTAACTTACAGAGTTGCCAATCTTGTCAAAGTCATCATCATCCAAGTTTCCTCCATCATCATCATCATCTGCAAAGTTTTACAATATAGAGACAAACTCAATATTTTACACATAGATATAACTTGGAAACAATTAGTCAAGGTCTCTCACCAGGAGCATCATCACTATATTCTAGATCTCCCAAGAGGAATGTATCGAGATCTTGCTCAGACGATGCAGTAGATGTTCTATTCTTCGTCACATTCTTTTCACCTGTTTCTAGCCCTCCAGCCCATGGATTCTTCTTAGCTTCTTCCTCTTTACTCTCTGCCTTGTTCCTAAGTTCCTCCATGTACTTCCTTTCATATCTGAGCCAAAACAAATCCTTTCGGCTTAAACCATGCAGCTATCAAGTCTAATAACCATGAAAGATGTGAGAAATACACACACGATTAAGGTGCCAAGATCTTCTACATGAGATCGCTACTGGACCGAGCTAGAGAATATTGACATCATAGACGATTTGCAGCAACTAGAGAATTCACTAAGACAGTCTCTGAATCAAATCCATGCTGCTCATATGGTATATTTCTCTCCTAAATGATTAGCTATGGTTTCTTTATTCCAATCTTACGTATCTAATCAAGGCGATTAAGCTATGAGACATCCTAGTTGTAGGAATATACAGGTCTTAAGCTATCTTTACAACCCCCTAGCTGGTTAACGCAGCGTTCAATTCAGGTCTTTACACGAGTTAAAAGTGAGTGCTATAAACATTTTAGAATTTGAATGGCAGAGCCTTACGGTGCAACATGAGTGCTCACTAGGGTGAAGTATATCCTCCAGAATCTCCTTTCTTTCATGCTTCGTGGGCATAATTCATATCTTAGCTTCGAAATTTTCTGCAAGATCGGATTATAGAAACCGAGCTGATCAAAATGATTCCATCCTCAAATTCTACAATCTCGATGACAGATGAGTAAGTTTATTATACCTTGACGGAACCAAGAACAAGAGTGGCATGTCTCTCTTGCCACTCGGAGAGATCCTTTCGAACATTCGACGCAGTTGTTTCCAGATCAGAAACTTCCGAGGATTCATCTATCCACATTTATCATAATACATTTCAAACTTTTCAATTCCAGACGAAGAATTACCACAGAATAAGATACAAGAACAAAAAATCATACCTTGTTCTGGGAAAGCCTGAAATGTAGCAGACGTCAGACCTTTAACAAACTCTCTCAAATCATCAGTGATACCAAAGCTAAGAAGCTCAGATTCAGAGATCACAGAGGCAGATCCTGTTCCAGACCCAAAAGGAGGAATAATGTCGGCAATCGACTTGATATTTTGAATCTGATCGGCTTGTTTCAATGCAACGACTTTAAGTTGATCCGCTTTGGTTGAAACCTCAGCAGCGAATTCCTTAGACATTTTCGCCGTCTCGGCTACAAATTCGGAAACATTGAGCTGATCGGCTTTCTTAGAAGCTTCGAGAGCGAATTCCTTGGATCTCTTAGCGGTTTCGGTAACGAGATTAGAGAATGTGGTTGAAGAAGAATGTAAGGTAATAGTTTGAGATTTCTTAGCTGCTTCCTCCGCAAATGATTTGGCTCTCTTCCAGAAATCTTCCATTCTCTCGACGCAAATTATTTTCTCGATCTGTTGTTATTTAGTCACTGACGACATCAAAGGCACAATTCCGTTAAACACGGAGAGAACCTCTGACTCGCCCAGAGGTCTCCACTTTTATTCCTTATTGGTCAATGAATTTACACTTTTCCTTGTTGGTCTGCATTTGACACTTTTCTGCCAGAAGAAAATAGAAAATCAAATTAAAAGTCTTTGAAATTAAAAAAATGAATTGAATTTCCAAAAATTAATTAAATTTTTGATGAGATTTTTGAAAAGTTCAAGCACTTGAGAATTTTTTCAAAAGTTAATAAAATATTAAAAATTTAATCAATTACATTTAAAATTCAAGGTTAAATCAATTTTTTCGTAATTACAGGATTAAAATAATAAACTTTTTAATATATATTTGTAACATTTTTCATTTTTGATTTTCAGAATTGTAGGGTGTAATTGGTAACAGCTGAATGTATCTGAATGTGGACTCTAGTTGAATTTTTATTTTATTTTCGGTTAAATTTGGTTGAATAATTTAAAATCAAATGATAATAGTGCAATGCAGTTGAATTTGGTGAAACTTAATATAATTGAGATCTATTAAAAATTCACTAATATTTAAACAATAAATTGATAACTAAAGTATTTCAAAATGATTAAATATCCATAGTATATTGGCCAATATATATCACTAATTAAGTTATATATTATTCTTAAATCTTTTCAGCTCTAAAATTACTAGTTAGTATTTAAAAATCCTAAAAAGTAATATATAATAAAAATTTAATTATCAAAATTATTGACTCATTACATACAAATGTATAACTAATTAATTAACTATACAAATTATCTTGAAATTATTGTTTGATTCTATCTCGGTTTGTCTATATATAATTCTATTTATTGCTTTTTGTTGTTTTTTTTTTTTCGTAATTCAGCAATTCTAAAATTTTATGAGAGGGGTTTGGAGTATTTGTCGGAGATGGTGCAGTCCACGAATAGACTCCTCACCTCCGAGTATTTAAATGCGCCAAAAGCATAGTCATATCTTTATAGGGATGATTAAGAAAATATGTTTTAGGTTCGTACAACCAAAATATTGAACCTATTTAAATCTTAAATATACCTCCTACCACTTGACTACAAACTCAATCGCTTTCTTGTTTTTACAAAAACAAATCTACATACTCTCTAATAGTTATGTTATTATTAAACTGATTTTGTGAAGCAATATCAAAATTAAAGTTAAAGTTTCGAATTTGAGAGAGATAAATTAATAAAACTATGTAATCAAATTCTTTCTACGTATTAACATGTTTTTGCATGAATGTTTATATAAAAATGAAAAAAAAAGGAAACAATTATTACTTAGAGGAAAGAGAAACAAAAGGACATAAAATAATATGATATAACTTTTTTTAAATTCAGCTCAAAAGTCAGCTGTGTTAACTGGTTAATAGAAAAATAGTTAAATTCAAAAATTCCACAATTCAAGTGTTACCAGTTGGTATTGCATCGCTTGCTTGTTGTGAAGTCGTATAAGATCTTATTGATCGTTTTATATATATGGTAAAGTATTGCTTGCATTATTAAACCAACTCTATTGGTCAGATAAAGGAGTTCTTAATGTGTTTTTAATAATAAAAAATTATTAAAATATTTAAGTTTAGAAATTTTGTTTTTTAAAGTCTAATAATAGGTTCTTATGAAAAAAAAGAATAAAAAAGCATTGCTTTAACATTAAAAACTCTTACTTATTCTCTGAGTCAACTCTCATTGGTTGGAAATAAGAGTGAAACACAAACATAAAGCTTTGCTAATGATTCTTACTAGTAAATAAACACGCACACACAAGTGTATAAGATAAGAGAAGGTGACATAGATTTCTTACAAGTTCAGTGTCTTGCCTTAAAACTTTCCTACCATCATTACTTGAAGCATATACAGAACCAGAATCTTGTAAAAGAGCTTCTATTGATTGATTATTTTTCTCCTCACATGATCATGTGAAACTTGGGTAGAAGATTGCTACTCTTGTGTGCTCTGTAATCCAATAAAAAAAAATCTTTCTTTTTTCATCTCATTATTATATCTAAATTCAAAGCTGAACATTCACTACAATCAACATGTACACCATAATTCTTAATATCATGTTTAAATCAACATCTGTGCATGCACGTTTCTGATCTCAACATTTGTGCAGGCATGTTTGTGATGATAAGAAGCATAAAAAAGTGAGTCTTTTTAACATTGTTTGATATGAAACAACAAACCCAATGCAAAATCTAAGTAATAATAAATTAATCCATAAACAAAGTCATTATTCTGATTACAGTCATAAAAACAATCAAAGCTCCTCTTTTAAAATTCTAAAAGCAACAGAAAAATTCCATGAGATTATTGTCTAATCGATAATCTGATAAGCTAAACAAAATGAATGTACACGACCAAAATCATGGAGAATATCCAAAGCCTAGTCTCACCTTAATTTATGTTGCAAGTTATATTCACGGTGAATCCAAAATGCTAAACTTCCAACAAACATATGATGTATCACCATTTCCCTAAAGCTAGGCAAAAACGAAGAGATATACTGAAGAGAACTCACCGAACTATTCTGACACAACAATGAAGTGTAGACTGCAACATCAAGCCTTGACCATCTTTATCAATCAATTTCACTTCCATCTATAAACACTGAATCACTCAACAATCTGTTTAATCAATTACAGAAGTATCTACTATTTAGTGAATTGGATAAGTTAGATGAGATAACCTAAATCGAAACTCGATTGCATGGATGAAGAAGATAGAGAAGACATCAGAGCGAAGAAGAGGATGAGTGTCATGGAGATTAGGCATGCAATTAATTCCGAAGAAAACAAAAGAAAGAACACAAAGAGTGATTGATAAAGCAGAAGAATAAGAAGGAGGTGCATCAATGTTTCCACTACTGAGCCGCCTTTGTCGCTATCGGAGAGGAGAAGAAGGAAGAAATCAATTTTCTGGGGAAAATGAAACCTAATCACGATACCTTCTGCTTTTTTGGTCAAAAATCTCGGTCCATTGAAAGTTTGACACGTTGGCGTCTCTTAAAAATTCTTAAAACTCCTAATTAAGAACCAATTCTTCCTATATTTATCCCATTTTTATTTAAATAATCTTAATAATATGTTAAGAACCCTACTTAAAGATCCCATTGGACATGCTCTTAGTTTTTTTGGGATGGTAGGAGAAAAGCTTGTCGAATTATTTCGGTCAATGCATTAAATGAATCCTAAGTGATGAAGATGTAAATGTTGTTTCAAAATATAGATATGGATCAAAGCATGTAGACAAATACGTTTGTTTTATTAAATTAATAAGTAATATAAATACAAAATATAATCATACGTCAACCTAACTTGATAGTCGATGGTTTCTACTTTGTTTCGTTCAGGATAATTTGATAGAAGCTTGCGTAAATAATTTCCTAAAACAGAATTTCACCCCTACCATGGTGTACGTCAGTGGACGTATCTCTTAAGGATCTAGCTATCGATCTCCGTAGAATTCAATTATTTTGAGTATTCCTCAACTAGTTTGCCTATTGAATCTAGACCATGGGATCTCCAATGTTGCTAGGATAGGTTTCTGCCGAATGGTTACTCATTTTGTTGGCTTTAAACCCATTTCCTTTGAAATGAATACAACTTTCTCTTTCGAAAGGCCTTTAGTCAAAGGATCAGCCAGATTTTCCTTTGATCAAATATAATCCAATGATATGACTCCATTGGAAAGAAATTGTCGTATTGTAGCATGTCTCCATAAAATATGTCTTGACTTGCCATTACAAATTTTATTTATCCCTCTACTTAACGCAGTCACAATGGATGCATAGTGCAATTATCGGCTTTGGCCATAATGGAATATCTTCAATAAAATTTCTAAGCCATTCAAACTTCATTATAGAATGGGCGATACACGTTTGCTTAAATGATTTTCAAGACACAGGACCACCACTAAGTGTAAAAACATAACCATTTGAGGATTTACTATCTATACTTCCAGATATCCAATTTGCATCACTAAATCGTTCTAATACAGAAGGAAAATTTGCGAAGTACAGACCATAATTCATTGTATGCTTTAAGTATCTCAATACTCTAATTAAAGCATTCCAATGGTCTTTATTTAGATTACTTGAATATCGACTTAAATGACTTAGTGAGTAAGCCAATTTTGGTCTTGTACAATTCATAATGTACATAACGCTTCCAATTATTTGTGTGTATTCCAACTGAGACACCCTTTCACCTAAATTCTCTGAAAGCTCACACATAGGATCAAATGGCGTGACTATGGATCTATCTTCAAAATGACCAAATTTCTTAAGAAATTTCTCCCATAATGAGATTGAGTAAGAAAATAACCATTTGGCTCTCTTTTAATCCTAATGCCAAGAATTACATCAGCTAATCCCATATCTTTCATTTCAAAATTATCACTCAATGATGTGATCATGGGAAGCTCAACTCAAGTTCGACAACATAACTCGACCAACAACTTGGTTTCAGCTTCAGGCTGTGTAGAATGTGCAACTCGAACTGCAAGTTTGATCCACACCAGCTCAAGTGACGCACCAAAAAGAGAGAAAAACGCCAATGCAGATTATTTTCTCGACTTGAAAACCAGATGATTTGCAATCATTTGGACATTTGATACTTGCAGTGAGTAATCAAAGAGGATTAACAAATGGGTGTGTAACTCATTTGCACTCTTTTTCCCTTAAGTGAGTTTTATCCCATTGGGTTTTCTCCTTAAGGTTTTTAATGAGGTAATTGGGTTACACAAACAAGAGGTCCATTAGTTAATTTATTTTCAGCCCAACTTACTAAAACCCTAGACTCAATTGTGTGGCCTTATTATTTTATCTAAGTCTTTTGCTTCCTTTGTAATGAACCAACAATTTTTATCTTTCAATATTTATAAGGGTTTTTCTCTTTTGATCTTCTTTTGGTGTGTATTATCCAATTGAAACTCGAAGTTCAGTGTTTCAAATTTGAATTTTTTTGAGTCCTAAGGTGTGTCATATCCAAAGGTTCATTGGGGTTACAGCCACTATATCCCATCTACCGTGTTCTCGTCCAACTATTCATCCTAACTTATTTGAGTTCTCAACATCTCAAGTTCGATCCAATGAGGTTTTCATCAAGTGGTATCAGAGCCGAACTTGAGTGTTAAGTCTTCTATCTCTATTTCCTTTTAATTTTCGTGTCTCTTATGTGTTTTATAAAGTTGAACCCTAGATCTCTCATAACATAGTTTGTTTTGCTGGGAAAAAAAATTGATTGTTCATCATCTTCATCGAATTCTTCTTGTGTTCTTCTATAAGGTTCAATAAGATTGATTGTCGAGCATATCTTAGGTTATTAGGCTAATTTTTCGGCTGCTTAGGTTGCAGAAAAATCCTAGAGAGCCTTGCTTGGTTCGATCTTCTTTTTCCTTTTCCCATTTTTTCTTTTTCTCCAAATTTCCATTTTTTCACCATATTTCCATTTTTTTAGAATTTCCTTTTCTCAAGATTTCCATTTTTCTCAGAACTTTGTTTTCCTAGAATTTCCTTTTTTTTTTTTTTGAATTTCCTTTTTTTTATGTGAACTTTTTACTGCGAGATTCCTTTTTTATTTTCAGGAAAAACATGGAGAATGTTGAAGCTATTACCAAGGAAAACAAGAAGTTAATCGATGATTTCATGAAAAAACTGGAACCAATTATGGACAAGAAGATTGGAGCCTTTATACAAGAGGTACGATCCAGTAGAGGCAAGGGATTCAGCATGTCTCCAACTCTTTCTGACCGAGAAAAAATTAGGCTATTCCCAAGAAAGAAGTCATTCTGGTCGAGACATGGTTGGATATGGCCAAGACATAATTGGTAATGCTCGAGTAAAAGAGGTTTTTGGTCGAGGCAGATTTGTTGGTGATCTTAGAAGTAAGAATCAAGAAGAACAGTTTCAGTCCAAGAAACGAAAGAACAATGAGAATATATAAAGGTGTCGACATTGAATTGTTCAAGGCGTTGGAGACAATCCCAAAGGAGAAACGAGCTCCCCACCAATCTGGGGCATATAAAGAAAGACTTACGGGATTGGAAAATCAGATGCCAGAACTAGATCAACCTTTGTCAATCCCCAATGAGTCCATAGTGCATAAAGAAAAAGATCAAAGCGACACTATAGAAGAAAAGGAAGTTTCAGATTTAGTAGCAGATTATAATTCAGGAAAAGTGCTACTCACCAGAACCGAATTATTTGAAGCTAAGTGTACTTTTTCCTCTATTCAGTCTCACTTTGAGCTTGAGAAACTAACCTCTTTGAAATCAGAAAAACCGAGTAGAGTTGTTTCTTACTTAGGAAAAATACAAAGGAATTTGCCATTGGTTAATGAATTAAAAAAATCATCTAATTTGGAGCCTGAACATGTCCTTAGGCCCCTTCATTGTGATTCTCCAAGAAAGGACTGTAAGGAACTTGATTTGGTACAAACAGATTCTAATTTGTTTGTGATTGTCTCTACACAAGATGAAAAACGTTTTGGCTTGGAAGGTGTGAAAGAATTTCGAGTTTCAAGCTTTGTTTTTGATAAAATGATTCCATCTTTTGAAACATTCACACCTGAAAGGATTTCTAGGAAAATGGGTTTTCAGATTGATGAGTTTCGTGAATTCAGCTCTTCATTAAGCATTTCTTTGTGCAGAAACGTGTTAGATATTATTAGAATTGAAACAGAATATGCATTGTTAAGAACTTGGTTTGAATTAAATTGCGTTTTTAGAAACATATTGATTAAGCCTTGCAAGTTGAATGTGATAGATCTTGTGTTTAACCATTCTAAACTGATAATGGAATTCTTAAGCATGTTTGATCACCTTGAGAGATTGTTTTTATATTCATATCACACATTTAATGTGATTTTTCTAGTCCTTGTGAAAGCAAAAGAAAGGCATGTAAAGGAAACAATGACATGGATGACTCATGTTCTTATTAATCAAATTGATAATGGGCCAATGCAACGTATGAGTTATAACTCTAGGACATGGAACTGGAAGTACCTTAGGAAAGCAACCCCAAACAGAGATTCCAGAACTGCATTGAAGCACACAAGAAGAGTCAATGAAAGGTGGGATGACCAACGATTCAAGCCACCTGACTTGGATCAACATAAGCACGAGGACATTTGTTCCTTCTTTCTACTAAAAGAAGAACCACTAGACGCAACAAATAATCAGAACCCGAGCTTGTGCTATTTTGGAGATAATTCGGATTTGAGGTCAAATCCTTTTCAAGTGGGAGGGGATGATGTGATCATGGAAGCTCAACTCAAGTTCGACAACATAACTCGACCAACAACTTGGATTTAGCCTCAACATGTGTAAAATGTGAAACTGAAACTCCAAGTTTGATCTACACCAGCTCAAGTGACGCACCAAAAAGAGAGAATAACGCCAATGAAGATTATTTTCTCGACTTGAAAACCGGACGATTTGCAATCATTTGGACATTTGATACTTGAAATGAGTAATCAAAGAGGATTAACAAATGGGTGTGTAACTCATTTGCACTCTTTTTTCCTTAAGTGAGTTTTATCCCATTGGGTTTTCTCCTTAAGGTTTTTAATGAGGTAATTGAGTTACACAAACAAGAGGTCCATTAGTTAATTTATTTTCGGCCCAACTTACTAAAATCCTAGACTCAATTTCGTGGCCTTATTATTCTATTTAAGTCTTTTTTTTTCCTTTGTAATGAACCAACCAATTCTGATCTTTCAATATTCATAAGGGTTTTTCTCTTTGATCTTCTTTTGGTGTGTAATATCCAATTGAAACTCGAAGTTCAGTGTGTCAAATCTGAATTTCTTTGAGTCCTAAGGTATGTCATATCCAAAGGCTCGTTGGCGTTACAGCCACTTCATCCTATTTACCGTGTTCTCGTCCAACTATCCATCTTATCCTCTTTGAGTTCTCAACATCTCAAGTTCGATC
>JAKUCM010007201.1:0-16212 GCA_023374145.1 Lepidium sativum | reverse complement strand
TAAGAATACAATGGTATTTACACAGAGAGTAAGCAATGAACAAAAAACAAACCTCATTATCTTAAGTCTGTTTTGGATCTCATTCTCAGTGTTAACAATATACAACTGCTGAAACTTTGCATAATCACCGGGTTTAGGTTTTAAAGACCCCATAAGATGATAGTTTTTCCCTTGCAAAGTAAACATTTTAGGGTCATGTCCATTAGGCAATGATCGGTCTACTTTACCTCCAATAGAAGTAAATGCAAACAACATGTTGTATGCTCTAATGTTTTCTCGAAAATGTCTTGAAATTTCATCATCGTTTGTTAGAAATTTCCAAATTTACTCTGGAGAATCCTTTAGTAATGGTAAACGAACCTATCCTTGCATACAACAACCACTGTATACTGGATTTAAAGATCTCCTTCGTTTGTTGATTTGTTGTGCATACCAAAATATAGCCCCACAATATTCACAACTAAATGATGGATCACCATCATTTATATAACTTGTGTCAATGATAATAGCAATCAAAAACACAATGATCTTTTTCCGTTACTATAGATTTTATTAATTATATAAGGAAAATATGTTAATACATAGACCTTTTTCGTAGGTATTCTCTTTAGTTTTTTCGTTCTAGTAAAAGAAGAGCTTTGATTTTGTGTGTGATTATTTGATATTTGTTGTCCAGACTTTTCTTTTAACATTTCCTCCATCTTTAGTAGTATCTGAAGTCTCAGCATAACATCTTCTTTAGTATCGTCATGACATCTTCATCTTTTATATTTGATTCACTTCCTTCACACTCATTATCAGAAGTTGTTTCTTGAGAGGAACAATCATATTCCATGTCTTCGAGGCTATATTCTGTATCAGAAATTATGAAAACGTAAAACAGTTTTGCATATTTAAATGAATAAGATTACTTTGCATGTACATTGATTATTTAAGATAATTCAATTGTAATATATGTATCACCTGTTTCAGAAAACTCGTTATCACTTTGGTCGGACTCCATTAGGTGTAATCAAAGTCGGATAGGTACAAAAGCAACAATGTTGAAATGAAGATAGCAAGTTAAGTAACCTCTGTCTTATAACCTGCTTTGAAAATGGTGATTAATCACGGTGTAAATTTGCTTAAAAAGAAACTAACATTACCATTTTCTTACCAATTCAAATATTTGAATTTGAAAACACTAAGTCGTGGAGAGCCGCGAATCGTAAAAATTTTACAATACACATAATTAATATTGTAGTACGTTTTGTATGTAATAATGAATTTAACTAAAAAAATAAATATAAGGTTGATGTATTAATTTAAACTATCAAGTAGGTGACATATATTAGTTCTCGGGTTAATTAAAATTTTAAATGTCAAATTCTTTTTACTGATTAAATTCCAAAATTAACAGTAAAAAAGTTAAAATTAACCGTACATGAATACAGCTGTATTCCATACGCGGTTAATAAATAATGTTTAACAATATTAATTAAACTATAATTAACAAAGCAAGTGTATCTAGACCATCAAACGTGTGTAAGTGTAAAAAGAAAATAAAGTATATCAATCTTATCAACCGCCTTTAGCATCCTTTTAATAGCAGAGAAAAATTTTCATCTTCATTACTCGAAAATCACCCTAAAATCTCATTCTCTTTCTAAAAATGGTGTCAAAAAATCGTAGAAATACTGTGAAAAAACCACTCATTTTTACTCTATCAGATGATTTACTTCAACAAATTGCAGCTTTGTGTCTTGCTTCTTCTATATATAACCTCTTGCCACTGCGAGGTGTTTGCAAGGATTTGAAGAAAATATGTGACGAAGATGTTGTTCTCCGTAAAGCATGTATCGAGGATGTGAAGTTTATACCAAATCGTTACTCCAACACGGTACTTTATCAAAACTACAATCATTTGGTAACGGCCAAAAATCCAGAGGCCTTGTATCGTGTAGGTGTTCTTAAGTATTTTGCAGATAACAATAGAGATGAAGGGCTAAAAATGTTAAAGGAAGTTGCAAACGCGAAATGCCGTGAAGCTCAATATGTGTACGGGACCGTACTCATCTGCTTAGGTGGTGAAGCGAAGAAAACCGGATTTGATATTATGACTTCATTTCTGAAGCCAATGATGTCTGAAATGGTGAAAGAGCTTTGCAAATACAGTTGGAAAATCAACATACATCTTTATCCGAGAACTATCATGGTTAGAAGGGAGTTGCGCCAAAATTACGTTAAGAAGCATGTCACTGCAACGGAGAGACAGAAAAATTTCATGCAATTGACAATGTTTGGCATAATTTTGGTACATTGGCAGATATGTTTTCTGTTGAAACTTGTATGCATTGTCTATTTGACTATGAAATCAAACATGGCTTTTGTGGGTATTACTTGACATAGACATTATGTTTGCTTGATCATATTTTGTTAAATTTGTTGTTCTGAACTTTATTTCTTTAAAGTATTTCGTCGGGTAATTAAATTATAATTAATTATATATTTTAGAGATTCTGTTTTAATAAGTTTAAATATTTAAAAAAGGTATAAGTATATATAATATCTATGGATCTCAAAGTAAATACAATACGAAAACAATCTATGTCTAATTTTAAAATATGTGAATTAAATAATAATACATGATGCTAATTAGACGTTTAACTACACATATGTGGAGGAGAAAGTGGTGTAAAAATTTGGGTCGTGGGAAGTTGTAGGTAGTGGGGTGGGTTAAATATTTTTCGAAAATAATGCATTTGAAAAAGTGCTGAAATTAATTTTTGTAAGATTATTTTCGTAAAAAATTTCTAATAAAGATTATTTAAGAATATTTTTGCACGGTTTCGAACAGAAATTGTTTTGAAATTATTATCCTCCATTTTCAATTAACGTAATGGATTCGTAAAATATAATACTAAAGCATTGTAATCTGATTTAACATATAATGATTGTTGTTATGTTATGTGGTTAAATAGGTGCATTTACTTATGTGTTAAAATTATAAATAAATTATGAGGTTAAATGAACAATCAGTTTAAATATATAAGGAATGTTGTTTCATATACAACATGGTTATAATAATATGCTTAACTACAAAATGATTATACAAATATAGTAGTTTGGAATGAATAATTTATGTAATTTTTCAAATATATAATCAATCACTGAATATAAAAAAAATCCAAAAATAGTGTGAACATACTATAACCACATACTAACGAATGTAATTAAATAAAAGTGAAGTGTTTAACTAAAACAGTAAATGCATAGACAAAAATCGAAAATTTATTTTCTTTGTAATAGGTTGTAAACACAAAAAACATATTTACAAACTTAAATTTTACACTGGAGACTCTTTCCTTGTTGTTGTCAACGATTTAGCATATTTTCTATTAAATTTTGGCAACCACAAAATCCACTTTCTCATCTATTACCAATCATAAACTCCATGAATCCATCATCTTCTACATATTCAGTTAATCAAACATTATTCATTACACCTCTTAAACAAATCATTTATTTTGAGTAATGGATACATAAGCTTCATTTAGTTCATTTTGTTCTACATACAAAAATATACTTCTAAACGTGCCCTTATCTACACATTTGTAGAGGAGAAAGTAGTGTCAAAAAATTGGGTTGTGAGCAGTTGCAGAAAAGGCCCGAAATTAATTTTTGTAAGATAAGTTTTGTAAAAAATTACAAAAACAGGTTTTTTTTTGTCATATTTTTGCACGGTTGCGAACAGAGGTTGTTTGAAGTAATTAATTTCCGTTTTCAAATAACTAAATGGATTCGTAAGATTAGCATACTAAGGATATGCATATGTGTTAAAATATCAAATAAATTATGTGGTTAAATGATAAATCATTTTAAATATATAAGAAATGTTGTTTCATATACAACATGGTTATAATAATATGCTAAACTATAAAATGATTATACAAATTTAGTAGTTAGGAATGAATAATTTATGTAATTATTCAAATATATAGCCAATCAATGAATATAAAACAAATCAAAAAAATAATGTGAACAAACTTTAACAACATACTAACGAATGTAATTAATTTAATGTGAAGTGTTAAAGTAAAATAATAAATCCATAGATAAAAATTGTAAATTTATTTTCCTTGTAATAGATTGTAAACACAAAAACATATTTACAAACATAAATTTTACACTGGAGACTCTTCCCTTGATGTTGTCCATTATCGAGAATCTATTAGCAATCATAAACTCCATGAATCCATTATTCATTCCTACTCTTAAACAAATCATTTATTATGAGCAATGAATACATAAGCTTTATTATCTACATTTTGTTCTGTATACAAACATATACTTCTCAACGTGCTCTGTATCTTTGTAATTTGATTAATTTTAAATTGTTGCATTAACATATTCTCTTCACAAAAAAATAATATAAATACTCAAAGCAGATAAGTAAATACTTAAAGCAAGTTTTGATAAGTAAATGATTTGATTAAATCGCTTACAACTCTGCAAGTTTGCTTGTCATAAATTGTCCGACCACGAAAACATAAACACAGAGAACATAGTTTAAAGTGAATAAACTATAGTGATGTTAAATGTATCTACTTTCAACCGATGTTAAGCAATGATCATACATATACATAGGATTGTATAATTGACTAACAAACATAACAAAATGAAACAGAATTAATTATGATTTAAACCAAATAAGTAGTTCAACTTAAAAATTTAAAAAGATAAAAGACATAAACACGACAAAAGAAACCTTTTCACTACTTCATTTTATCAGACTTCTCCTTTTTAACCTTCTTAGGATCAAACTTATATTTCTTTGTTTCTGTGTTCCCTTTAAGCTCAGCCATTGTAATGCTGCCAAATCACTCATTTCAACAGCATCGACTTTTTTTCATTCAACTGTATATCTTCATCGACAATACATGTTTCATTGTTGGTGATGTCTTTTGTAGATGATCCCTCGTCATTTTCTATATTCTCTGACTGTTTACGTTTAGAGATTGGCGTTGTCGAGGTCAAGTCTATACAGTCAGAGATTTCACCACTATTCGTAATGTTTAGAACTTGCTGTAAGAAATGATATAATAAGAAATTGCAGTGGTAAACATGTTTTAATAATCGCAAGTTTGAGAATTGATTAAAACAAACCTGTTCATCCTTAATTTCTTGTGCATCATTCTTCATGATATTTGCTATCTCATCACCGCAACATATCTTTGCAACCTTATACGTGTCATCTTGTCCAGAAACATTTCTTGCATCCACAGAAATAAGAAAGAGAACTGTTTTTCCCTTTATGTTAATAATAGGTTCGAGCAAATCATCTGGATCTTCTATCTAAAAAGTGAAATAATATATGTTATGGTTAAAAGTGATAAACATGAAATGGATTTTGAAAAAATACATATTAGAGTTTTATTACCTCCTCGAAAACACCACCAAGAATTGAATCTGCACTTTGTCCAACCAGAACAGCAGCATGTGAATCAAATAGCAACAACTTGACATCACAAGTGTCATCTTTTACGGAAAGATGTAGTTTATACCTGAACGTATCAAATGTTAGATATATATATGTTGGAAAAATTTTGTATGATTGGTATAGCTTTGTTTTTAAATACCTTGCAGAAACAGATTTGGCATACTCTTTACATTTCTCACAGTAGAATTTTTGTTTTAGGATAGATGATACATCAATTAAGTCCAGAGGAGTCTCTTTTAACACCTTCATGTTGCATTTTTTACACCCAAAGTAATACCAACCGAGTTCTGTCTCAATACCAGTTACGGAACAAAGTAGACGACATTGCTCAACCTGATTTTATTATTCCAAACGTTTAGAATAATAAAGTAAGTGGTCAATTTAGTAAGCAGTTTGTATTAAAAAAAACATAAAACCAAGGATAATAAAATGTTAACTTTACAAACCTCATCCATCTTAATGAGCTCTTGTACAGACTTCATAGGAAACTCAATATACTTATCTGGTGTATCAGTAACATGTTGTTTTTGTCCATACTTTTTTTGTATTGGTGTTAGACAAACAATATGTTTAGGGAAACTACAATGTATCAGTTGAAGGAATCAAACAAAGATATAAGTAAAGAAAATGATTAGAAATGTTGTATAGGAGGAGATGTTACAGATCGATGAATGACTTAATTTCAGCAACTGTCTGATCTGTGCATACAATCGAAGCATTAAAAGAATTACAGATGCTTCTGGTGTCTGTTACATAATGTTAAAATGCATTAGATATACATTTACTAACATGGTGATAATGCAAGTACATTATTGATGATAACACCATATTATTATTTAACATACCTCTCCACACATTAATCTTTACAAACTTTATCAAACAGTATACATTTTCACTGCGAGCATTGAGGTAAGCATTGTGAATATGATCAGCATAAGAACTCCAGAGAGTGCAGTTTATAATCTGATCACTAAGAACACGATTATAACCAAGGAAAAGTGAGTTTGATATAAACATAATTAATTACTATTATTACTATTATTAGTTTGATATAAGTTACTCACATATTGCTTTTCAGTTCAAAATCAATCTTAGGAGTTCGTTTGCCATGAACATCGATTTGCTCCATGTCAGAAATCCTGTGAAGCTGACCAACAACATCTACAAATAAAGAATTTACAGAAGGTGTACTAGGTGATTTGATGTAATATAAACAACAAAAAGCATAGGAAAAACTAACTGATAAGCACTCTAGTTGAAGTCATCTGATCAAGAACATAATCAAATGTTGCTGGACGAAAAAACGAATCATCTGTTACAGGATCACAGTCAACAACAGTTGTCATATAGTGGAAACTTAGCTTGTACTTGTTCTCTGATGGCCTGATTACCGAGTAATCTTTAGCAACGTTAAAATTTTTGATAACCTTCCACTTCCCAACTGGAAGTAAATTTGCGAATTTTTTCATATATTTCTGACAAACAATAGCACCAATTTTATCTCCCTGCACAGATTATTGATAAGAATAATTTTCATACAGAATTTGTCTTAATTAAAAATATGATCATCAACGACTGCAAAAAACAAAAGTATGAAGTCGATATAAAAATTAAAGATTTTGAAAGCGAATTCACTTGCAGATTCGTCACCTAGGATTAACTCAATAGATGGCCCGGTTTTTACAGAGTATGGTCGCCATGAATTCAGTATTTTTGCCCTGATTACCCATTCAGACCGAAATGGTTTAAGATTAGCGAAAAGAGTAAATTGAGATGGCAACGCAAGATGTTTTGGAGAGGTGTAAACTGAGGTATTCAGTTTCGTATTCACCACTGACGCTTAGTAGGGAAGAAATTCAGAAACATCAATTACATATATATAGGAATTGAAAACTAGAGTAGGGGTAACGATAAAGTAGGGAGAGGTTACACAGTAGTGTGGTAAAAAGCAGTGTGCGAAAATTAAGTAGTGGGAAGTTGGTGATCGTGGTGTTGGTTACCTATTTTTTGAAAATAAAGCATTTGTAAAAGGACCTGAAATCAATTTTAGAAAGATAATTTTTGTAATATTCTACGAATAGAGGTTGTTTAGAGAAATCGACCTCCGTTTTAATAGATAAAGATTAAATCGATATCGAGTGTTGTCTGATTTAATTTTATTGGTTTAGTTTTTTTTTTTATCAACATTGTGCCACAAATGGCCGGCCCATTGGCCAAGTTCTTGCAAATGCAAGCGGGGGAACTAGATCCCAGGATGTGCAAGTGCGCATGTCTCTTGTGAACTTAGCACCTGCCACTAGGCTAAATACCACTTGCAATTTTATTGGTTTAATTTAGAATTTAATTCCCACATATTTTCCAAATATATATTTTTCTTTTCTTTTGAATTATTTCCAAAGGACAAATTATTTTATTTTGAATTATTCCCAAAATCGTTTGGCGTAAGAGAAGAAATGTATTTCGTTTTGATATGGTCCGATGATAATAATAGTTGGTTGGGGATTGGTTGGTTCAAATTTAAATTCATTGGTTTGATTTCTTTTTAAGTATTTATTTTTTCTAATCTAAGAAAGGGTAAAAACGCAAATGGCTCTTAGCCTAGTGGCCGACGGTAAGTCCAGTTAAAGCAACTCATTGAGCAATTGTGGCCCAATTAATCTGCCGTTGACAAAAAAAAAAAAAAAAAAAGGTAAAAAGTAGCATAAAAGTGGAGATGAGAGTAAGAGAGTATTTGAGTCACATGAAGAGAGTAGCTTAGACAATTCTTCTCCAAACCATTTTAGATATATTTTTAACACACTTTTAAATATAAAAATATTAGTTACAAAATAAGTAATTTACATTAACTTAAATGTAATGTACTGTTTCACAAGATCCGATCCGTTTTGTCAGTTACGGAGTTATCGGGTGTGTCGGTTTATACAGTTTCGGTACCAATTGTTTAGACTGGAACCCTGGTGATGTTCTGAAGCTGAGTCACTACCACTTTAGTCGGGTGAGAAATGGTGACCAATTAATTATGTACTTTTATATTATTTAAATGTTTTTAGCATTAACCATATAAATCTATTTCGTTTCAACCAAAACAGTTTTGATCAAAATATTATTCAAAAGATCTCTAATTGAATGCAAATTCTGTAAATTTAACGACAATCGAACTGCTGTGATGAAGATTTGCAATGTAATCTAAATAATAAAAGCTTTTACGAGAGACGAGACAAAGATTCTCATAACAATCTTTGAGGATTTGAGAAGAAGGTTCAAAAAGAAACAAAAGCAACAAAACTGCAAACATAGAAAAGATAAAACCAACGTTTATGTTTGATAAATCTAGTCGGACTTAGCAGCCAAAGCAGCAGCTTGACCCCTGAGACGACCAGTCCTCCTTGCAGCAATAAGACCAACCTTTTGTCCGGGTGGTGCATCACGCCTAACAGTACTGGCGTGACCAATATGTTGATGGTTACCTCCTCCGTGAGGATGCTCAACTGGATTCATAGCCACACCACGAACCTTAGGCCATGAGTTCCTCTTCACACGGTACTTGTGGTAAGCATTACCTGCCTTGAGCATTGGCTTCTCAGTTCTTCCACCACCAGCAACTTGACCAATCATAGCTCTGCAACCACTTGGGACAATCTTCTTGGAACCTGATGGCAACTTAATCCTGTAATAACATATTATACATTAGTTTATTCTTCTTTAAAGACAACATGAATCAAATTCTATCTTTCCTCACCAAAAGAAACTCTGGGAGAGGTGTATAAAATTGGTTCAAATGAAGAATATCAATACCACAAAACAAAAGCTACGGACAAAATCCAATCTTTACAAAGATGAGCATTTATAATCAATGAAATTATACATTAAGCATATCATAATCTAAACTAATCAACCAACAGAGATGAAATGATATACAAGCATTGCAAAATGACGAAATGATTCCATTATAAGCATCATAATCTAAACTACTCAATCAACAGCGATGAAATTGATATATAAGCATTTCAAAATGACGAAATGGTTCCATCACAAGCATCATAATCTTCACATAACAATCAACAGCTTATAGAATGATACAATACTCTATAGAATTTTCGTTCAATCAATTCATGAAATGGTAATATAGGGTTAACGAAACAAACCTAGTGGTGTCGTTGTCAGGGTTGTGAGCGATAACAATGGCGTAATCACCAGAAGCTCTAGCGAGAGTACCACGGTCACCAACATGGTGTTCAACATTGCAGACAACAGCTCCTTCAGGGATAGATCTAAGAGGAAGAACATTTCCAACGACGAGTGTAGCTCTCTTACCGCAGTAAAGGAACTGACCGGTGTACATACCTTCGGCGGCGACGAAAAGCTCCTTTTGTTTCTTGAAACGGAAGGGATGACGGAAAGCGACGCGAGCAAGAGGAGCTCCGCGACCAGGATCGTGGATAATCTCCGTCACGACTCCCTTGAGGTAACCATTTCGCTCACCGAAATCGAGGCTACGGAACTTAGCCGGACCTTTACGGTGGTGAGTGTGGGACTTGAAGACGGAACCCGCTCCCTTACGTTGAGCTCTGATAACACGACCCATGGATGGATTCTCTCTCGACGGCGGTGCTTAGAGTAGGGTTTTGAGATCCAACTCCTAAGTGAGAAAATTCACCCTTTTTATTCTGCAGAAGGGTGACGTTCAAACCCTAATGGGCCTAAATGACTCCACAATTCCTAATGGGCCAAAATAATGTGAGCCCATAACATGAAAGAAAACCAAATCAAGCTACAAGTCATGGGACTATTATGGGGGAAGTGTTTCATTTGCTGTGTCTTCCTAACCAACGGTTTATTCAAAATTCCGATTCCGATCAGACCGATTAATTTCGAACCCTATCCACATAAAAAGAATCAAGATATTTTTATCCAACTCCACCCAAACTATCATATTACACCAATTCCACCCAAACTATCAACCTCTTTAAATTTCCTCCTAAATAAAAGTTTAACAATATATTTCCCCCTAATTGAAAGTTTACAACCCCACCTCATAAAGTTTAAAAACGTAAATTCTCCTCTAATCAGCTTACTGTTTGGTTTATTGTGGACCAAACCATTAACCGGTCAATAATTCTGTATCAGATCGTAAATAACCATAATTTCCTTGAGTTAAACCAATTCTATGTCCGATTAATGAGTTAACCAGACGGATATTAGGAGAATAAAAATCCCCAAATACATTCAATTGAACCCTAAAATTATCGTAACAATAGATTCGAAAATTGAAAGTCTAAATCTTCTCTTCTCCTGTGTTAGAATCAGTAAAGTGATGCTCAAAGATGTCTATCTTCGAGTATTCAAGTCGGGAACGTGATAAATCCCAGATTTATGAGATAAGGAAAGAAGAAGAAATGAGATAGAAGAGATGGAAGAAAATAAAAATCAGAGAAGAGGGACAATTTGATCATTTCAATGTCATTGTCTTGGTTGTAACAAACAATGCATCTCTCTCTGTACATAATTCAAAACAATTAACAAAAACAATTTTCCATTGAACCAAAAGCTTCTTCTCCATTGAACCAAAATCACCGTTTACAGACACTAAACAACACACAACAAACACTAACAGACACCCATTACAGATCCACTACCAAAACGAGCTTACGATTCCGATCACAGACACAATTGATAATCAATCCGCTTATTACCTCCTGATGATTTGCGATTCAGAAATACGCAAATTAGGGTACATAATGGGGATAAACAATGGCCGGGTCAAGTTATTTGATTCGCTGGATTATCCGCTTGGTACAAGGTCACGCGGTTTGGTTTCGTCTCGGTCCAGATCTATTATACCGAATAATTTTATTTAGGGGAAAATATGTTTTTAAACTTTCATATATGGAGAAATATAGAAAGACCGATAGTTTGGGTGGAACTAGTGCGATATAATAGTTTAGAAAAAATCTGGATCGTTAACCTTATAATTTATTATAAAATTCTAATTTATTGATGGTATATCCACCAACATCTATGATGTCAACAATAACATAATTTTATGCAAATCCCCTCAAACTTAGAATAAACATTTATTTCAACGACACATACTATGGGCAAGCTAGCTTTTTAGCAGACTATGCATTTTTCCATCAATATTTTATAAAATAATATAATAAATATAAATATCAATATGAATCTGAAAATATGGTAGTAATTTGCATGAGCTTAATATAACACTAAACCCCAAAAAAGACATTTTAAAAGAAAAATTGCACAAAAAAAGGATGAGAAGCTCATCAGGTAACAGATTATTCAAAATTACAAATTTATAACTTAGGTAAGAACCATAAATACACATAGATACAAATATGTGGAAGCGACTGAATCTCGTAGGACCATATTGGTCATTTATTGATATATCAACAAAATTTTTGAAATATTTATCACTACTTACAAGTCTTTCTCTAAACATGTAAAAATGAAATGAGAAATTTTATAATAGCCGATAAAACTGACACCCTGACAGATTATTATCCAAAACATATTGCAATAGTTTTCTCTTTTCTGAATTATATAACAATTTGCTGTAACTCTTAGTTAGTAAAACAAAAACAAAATAAAATTTAGGATGTTAAGTGATTTTTTATAGGACAAAATGGCAACCTTAATAAATTTACAAAAGAGTATCTATTCTTATCTTCATAAAACTTTTTTATTTTTACTCTTTTGAGTGGAATTTATATATAAAGCTATTTATAAATAAATTAACAGCAATTAAATTTTATAAATTTTTTTAGATGAACAAATTAGATTCATAATTTAAATTCTAAATTTTATCATACAATTGTCAAACTCCGATGATAAATATAGACATTCAACAACTTAACCAGATACAGTTATTCTTTGAATACAATTTATAGAATGAAATATTTTTATTCGAAACTAATTAGTATAAAAATATTTTATATTTGTTAAACAGTTTGATCGACAATATTAGGTTTAGAACTTAGATTTTAAATTTTTATTATACAAAATTATGCGATTTTTTGTAGTTAAATTTTGATATGAAAAACGAACATTTAACCATTTCAACCAAATAAATGTATTCTAGTTAGAACTTAACTATATATTGTTATAGCAATAATGCAATATGCATAGAAGAACATACCATAATATATATATATATCAAATTCTTAATTTAGTCATAACTAATTAATTAATTTAGTTAAAATCCTCTCAAGATCATCGGTCGACGTTGATTTGAGGGAAAAAGTCGTCCACCCCAACAATTACAAAATATTGAAAAATTGACTAAAAAACTTAGTTAAAAAAAAAAACCTCCAAATGGGTTATTTAATGCCTTCACGAAGAGTCTTAGCGATTCTCTTTCATTTTAATCAGAAAACCCTAAAAACTGTCTTCTTTGTCTTCTTCTTCTTCTTCAAGAACAATCTTTGATCTCTTCTCGGAAGTTTTATCTAAACATAGAGATAACAGACCTGAAGAAGACTTCATCACAAGGCAAAGTCAAACCCATATCATGATCAAACCCAAACTCTTCTTCAGCTAATCTAAGCAACGTTTGGAACTCAGAGTAGTCAAGCCACGAGATTGGAACGATGTACCGACTTCGGTTTGGTCCTACGTAAACCGGAAAATGACCTTTTGGTACATCTTCGTGATAGCAACCATTCACGTTCTTCTTCTTCCCCAAACTTGAGCATCTCTTTAACATTTGTTTTAGAGCTGCTGCTTGAGACGACGTCGCTTTGCTTGATCTTGCCATTTTCTGTTGTATAATTTTGGTTTGTGTTTGAAGTTAGAGGAATGTTATGGAGGTTGGAGATACAATGTAGAAGTATTTATATGAATAATTTGGAAGACTCTGAATAAATAGAGAAAAGAATAGTTGCTACAGTACATTACTATACTTTTATAAATTGGGCAATATTATTATATATTATAAATAATTTAGTCTTATTAATTATGCAGTTGACCAAAATGGTTGCCTACTATGTCAGGATTTTGGGCCTCAAATTGAATTTTTATATAAAAGATTTAAAAACAAAAACACACATGATAATATGGATTTCAGTATCATCAAAATGTGGAAGCAATAACTTTTTAAAAATTCTGTGGCTATTTGACTCTTTGTAATTTAGAAAAATTAGTTACACATGTCATGCACTAAAATATGACTATAATACCTAAATTATTATTTACTAAATTTATTTTTATAACTTGGGTAGTTTTATTCGAATAACGTATACTATTGATATTTCAAGTTGGGCTATATTCAAAAAATCCAATTAAAATCTTTTAAGTGTTGTACATAATATGGTAAGCGAGATTCCAATTCAGGTATCATACTACTATCCTAAGCTTTTTTCGTTTTACTACTATACCACGACTATGTTGGCTATTTACTAAATTTTTCTTGATTAAAGATAATAAACACATGAGCTCTTGATATAAAAGAGCTACAATTGGTAAAGCCATGATTGTTTAGGATTTACAAGTCTCATTTACATGGTGTTAATTAAAGATATATAAGAGAAGAAAATGGGACAATTGTTTAGTAAGATTGTGTCCAAGTATGTAAAGGCAAAAGGGAGACATTGGAGGGCAATGTTATAGTCCCTACCAAATTTTGTTTTGTATACATTCTTTCATAACTTTCTCTGATCGTCCTTGTTGGCTCTGTCCTCAATGTTCATTTATTTGCTCTTGTCTCCTACATCCCACATGGTTTTGCTTTCACAAAGACCAAATCATCTAAGTGTCCTAATACGAATCAAAACATGAAATTTGATTGGTTTAGGTTATCTAAGTAAAATAGATTTGTAATTGTAACAAAAGTACGTACTTGTTCAAGGACTCGACATGAAAGAAACTATATGTCGATTACACATACGTACACACGTGTATTTTGGTTAGAATTGGATTGGACATAAGTGAAACATGCATATTAGATGCCTACTTTGAGCTACATGTTGTGTTTTTATAACAATGTCTTCTAGATCTACGACATAACTAATCTTCGTGTATAGTCGGATTTTATGTATTCCATCGATCCAAGAATTAGAGTTTATGGTCACCGATGAATAAATCACTCGAGTTAACAAAAAATTTGTCGAAACTTTTAATAAATTTTCAACTAATTTTTAATACTTTCAATAAATTTTCACCTAAATTTTAATGAGAAAAGGAGATAATTAGTTATTGGTGAAAGAAAATTTGACCAAAAATAATTGTAAGAAGTTGTGAAGGACTTTGACAAATATAACATGTGTGGTAAAAAACATCAATTGATTCTGACCATCGATGCTTTTCACCAAATATGTGGTAGTATTTAAACATTTTTAAGGCAATAATAGTTTCAATTTTGGCTTGCAATTATAATTGATGCTATCTTAACAAACTTAATTAAGAGCTTAAACTAAACTTGTTTTGGATCAGTACTAGCCAAAATTTTCACTTCTAAGTCAATCTGAATCGATTTTATACACTTATAAAGTAGAAAACATCATACTACTATAGAAAGTAGATTGTTTCTCAAAAAAAAAAAGTCAAAAAAGATCGAGTGGTGTGGGCATCAAAGAGTGGGACAACGAGATGATGTAACAGATGGCCGAATTTAATATGTACACCTATTGTATAATTATTGTTATAACTTAGGGACATTATCAATTATATTCAAATCATTCCTCGTTGACATCAACCGAAAGTCCCAACACTTCATTTTCTATCTTTTTTGGCTTTTAGCACCAACACTTATATTTAAGATATAGAATGAAATTTCTTTCACATTTTCTAATTATCACATTTATCTATAGACCAAGAATTTCCTACATATAACTTATATATATGTTTGGCAGACGCTTGGGATTTAATTTTTGCCGGTTAAGTTGACATTTTTCCTTTTCTTTTTGCGATATATTTGTCATGCGAGAGTTTATGTATTTCAATGTTGTAATTTTGGACGGTAATATTCATGTAGTGAAAAAAAACTTATATATGTTATGATAAGAACAAAAACAAATAAAATGAAAAAGAAAACAAGAAGAAGACAAGGAAGTATAGAGCCAAAGAAGAAGGTGAAGTGTGAAGGGTCCCATTGTCTAGAAATCAAAAGACTAAGCCATGTGAGTACTATCCAAATAAACCTAAAACACCACAAGCAACACCAACTAAGCAAAAGAGTGTCATAAATACATAAGCAGACATATATTCCTCAACATCAACTTTGACCCACCGATTTCACTTCTTGGATAACCCTTTAGTGGGGAAGTTCATTTCCCATGTTCTATGGCCACAATGACAAACAATGATTTCGACATCTTTCGTCTCTCTCTTTCGGCTTCTAAGTTCACATGTGATTCTTTTCAGTTTCAATTTAACAAGAGCCTGATATAGATGTCGTCCCCTCCCCATTAGAAGAAGTGAATGTCAAAACTAATACAATGACAATTAGAAGATGACTTACAAATACAAGTGAAGGTAAAATACCGGTTTAGTAGTCATGATCTTACAAACATTCATCCTTCTAGAGCTTCACCTTTAAGAAACTATGTCAAACAACATCTTGTGATGGTTACGTATGAGATACTTGTAACAAAAAAGCAAACCCAATTAGCAAAAACATATGCATTTCTAGCTTTCTAAGTAGATACACCGATATTCACTACGCAAAAGGTTTCCTTTTTACAAGTTTTTGCAGTTAGAAAATTATTAACTCTCTCTCTCTC